>CM040979.1:8419874-8434750 GCA_022985145.1 Pangasius djambal
TTGCTAATATTATGAACAGCAGCTACGCTAATTCCTTTCTACTTGTTTCCCTTCTTCTACCCATCCCGAGGCACATAGAGATTGTGCCAGCTCCAGTAGACAGAGGCCAACCCTACGAGGATCCTGAGGCATCCAGAGATGGACCAGCTCCAGCCGGTTTCTGCCTCGTGAGGATTTGGGCATTTAAAGCAACGCTGCCAGCCCTATGTGGACTTTGAGGAAGATAACAACCTACAAATCAATATACACATAAAACGCTACATGACTATACGTAAATGCAGAAAGGACATTGTTCTGTCGCACTCTCCAGTGTCACCCAAATGAGGATGGGTTCCCTTTTGAGTCTGGTTCTTCTCAAGGTTTCTTCCTCATATCATCTAAGGGAGTTTTTCCTTGCCACAGTCGCCTCAGGCTTGCTCACTAGGGATCATTTTGTCTAACATCTAGGACTGTTGCATGTTTTGTTTGTTTGCATGTTTTTCTGTTTCTTATGTTCTGTAAAGCTGCTTTGAGACAATGTCCATTGTTAAAAGCGCTATACAAATAAAATTGAATTGAATTGAATTGAATTTTTTCCCACTTGTATCACTGACAGTGCCTCACTTACAATTGCATATTAACACATTAACAATTATAATTATAATAATTTGAACTGGAAGACCATAGACAAGAAGAGCATATTGTTATTATTCAGACTGGCAAACCCCAGAGAAGAGAAAGTTGGAAGAAAAGTTTTTGAGAGATGGATGTTTTGCTGCCACAGTGGAATAGGCAGACAACCATCTGTCTACAAACTCCCACAGTACAAACATTGTGTTTTAGCACTGACTCATACACAAACACACACACACACACACACACACACACACACACACACACACACAAGCACCCACATGCACCTGACAGCCCAAACTATTACGTCTCAGCTTGAAGTCTTGCCAGAGGCATAGAACAAAAGAGGGCATGTCCACCTCGTGCAGTGATATCATAGATACTTAGAGCCCCTCATATCACTCACTTTCTCTAACACACACACACACACACACACACACACACACACACACACACACACAAACTGTTTGTGGGAAGCACAATAAGATCTGGTCACCATACAGCGAGGCTGACAGTAGAGTATTGAAGAGCTATTGGAGAAGAGAGAGGCCTCTGTGTTAAGGAGAACAGAGAAGAGATGGCATGAGAGAGAAAGACAGACAAGGACAAGAAAGAGAGAGAGAGAGAAATAGCTGTCAGACAGTCCTCACATACTGCTTTTCTGAGCCCTCCATCACTAAGATGCTCATTCTGAATTGGGGTGTGTGTGTGTGTGTGTGTGTGTGTGTGTGCGCGCGCGTACGGGTGCAGGTGGTGTCTTGTTGCCAGGGGGACATGTGGTGCAGTCTGGGGCTTTTGGTCCCCTCACACCCTGTTCACAGCTGTGTGTATGGGAGAACCTGCTGGAAAACACATACATCCAAACACAAATCGTCCACTTTTGAGACTTGACAGGACTAAACTAGACAGAGCTCCTCTGTTTCCTTCTTACTTCAGACAGAATGCTTTAGACCGCACACAGTTGACAAACAGTCTTTATGGACATGGGTCAATGATCCAGTTAAGACAACATGTGCATAAGCTGAAACAAATTCAGAAAATTCAGATAGATTCAATTTTGTGACATTCTGATTTGAGCAAGAAATATTTTCTGCAGTTTAATTTAATTTAATTTCTGAACATGTGACTCATTTTGACCAGTCAAATCAAATTTCACGTGTTTTTCTGTCAATTGCATTTGCTACACATGTTGAAAAATCTAAGAAATAGAAGAACATGACAAAAACCAACCTGTTTTGGGCCTTGAGCAATGAAGAGGTGACCCACATTCTTATATTTAAAACTCACAAGATTTTGTTGCTGTTTTTTTGTACTGAATACCTTCAGGACCTTATGTAAAACATAATCCATGGCAAAAACTTTTCATTGATAGTTATGCTTAAAAATATTGAAGTATACTAAGGTTTCCTTGGAGAGAAGTACAGTAAATGTCAAATTAACTTGATATTTACTTGGATATACTAACATTTATTAAATAATGTTGAAATGTATGCTAAATAACCTTAGTTTGCTTTTAGATGTACTAGTAACTAATATGGTTATGGAATTATTTGCTGTATATATTAAATACTCTTATATAGGTCCACACATTTGTATTAACTTGATTTTACTGTGCATTACTAGTGTTTAAATGTGGTATATAAATAAAAGGCACATGACTTCACTCATAAACTAAAAAAAAAAAAAATCAGAGCAAATTATATTTTAGAAAGCCAGTTTGTGAGCCTGTGTGGTTGGGAGCTCGTGTTTGAGAAGAACAAGCAATATTTTATGTTTTCTATGCCTTAAAGTATACTCTCAAGTCAGTATTTAGTTTATTTCAAGTATAGTCACTAATATGTTTGTGGCTAGTGTACTAATAGTATCTGTAACATATTTTTCAAACATATAAGGAGCCAGTTCAACAAATGCAGTGGTAAAAGCGGTCAATCTGAAGGGTTTTCCCAGGCCGCCACACATATGTACTTGATGCACTTATAGTATGTGTCTTGTAGACTATATTTTAGATTCAAGATTTAGATTCATGCCATGCACTACACAGAGAACACACACCAGTGTCATTACTATAGTAACCAGTGTGGATACACGAGCAAATGCAACTACTGTATGAAAAATGGATCACATTTGGTCTTTTGTCATTTGCAATGCAGATTTAAGAAATTAACCAGATTTACCCTTCTGTGTGAACAAAGTCAAAGATAAAAACTAGTGACTTTTGGTAACCTAATCCTCTCTGCAGGTAGTGACTAATAAATCACTGATTAGAACATCAGTGGTGGATATGTATAATGACAAAGAATTTAATATGGCAGTGTGAGGAGTCTGGGGCTGGCTGGCTCGCTGCTGTACACACACCCAATGGCAACAATAACAAGGCAAGACACAAAGTCTACTGGGCTTAATTTCCCTAGTGACCCTGTATGTTCACATACACACAGACACAGACACATACACACAGACATATACATGCACATCCAGTATAAATGTTGTTAGGTGTGCTTAAATTCTAATTCTAAATCTCTGGGTGTTTACCTCCACTAATGAACAGCTCTGACTCGGCGCAAGAGAGTTAATTTAGCCACTGGTTTGTATGTGGCTGTGTGTGTGAGAGTGAAAGAGTGTGGAGGAGGTGTGCAACATTGGTTCATTTAGTAGGAGAAAATTGGCGACTCACTGGCTATGACATTTATGGGCAATTAAGCAGTGCTGATGAAGGAAGGAAGAGAGAATGAGGGATGGAGGGTGAAAACAAGGAGGATACCTGTGACATGTAGGCTACGTGCTCTTCAGAAAATGTAAAAACTCTTTTAGGCATGTGGGCAAATGCATGACAAATGTGTGTTAGAGAAAACTGCACTTCTATGTGAAAGCTGTTTCTATGTAAAGGCTGCCTTTTTCTTAATGAAAATGACCAAACAATAAAGGTGTTTTACAATTAAGAAGAAAGCATTATTTTTAAATAATTCTTCAAAACTGACCATCAATTTTGAGAAATTCTGCAAATTCTTGAAATGCTAAAAGATACTAACTACAAAAAATGTAAAAGTGGGTCACATGAAAGAGTGTAAAGAACGCCACATTATATGACAAAGCAACATCGAATTGGCTATTTTTCTAAATAAAACGACTTAGGCCAGTTGCTCTGTGCATTTTGAAGAAATAAAAATGTTATACATACAATTCTTGATATCTTATCTTTGTTATTTTATTTTTTTCCACAGAGTAGTTAGAATGTATAACAATCATGCTAGCCCATATGTAAGTCCTGTTTTTTTTTTTTTGTATTTTCTTTCTTTAGAAGTTTCAAATGCGGATCACGGCACACTAGGGGGAACATATGGGGTAAAGTAGTTGCCCATCATGTGCTGCATTTAACATTATAGATAAACAAGCCAACCAAATACATGGGCAAGTGCAACATAATCAGCGAATTGTTGTATGATTGAATCAGAACATGGCACCGTTTAATCAGCCAGTTTAAAAGAAGTTCCCTGCATGCATACACACTCACACACACACACACACACACACACACACACACACACACACACAAAGTGAGCACACACAAACATGCACCTCTTGCCCGAGCGTTACTCAATCTATTGCGGCTGACCATTGCGTCCGCCTACATCAGCAACAGCTGCTGTAAGGCGATGATGTCGTGCGGCACAATACGGCATGTGAGCGCCTACAATGGCGGCAGTGTGCGGACACCATGCTGTCACGGCCAGCTCTCCGACTCGCACCCCTTTCTGCTCAAACTGTTGTGCTGTTTGTTTGGAGGTCTGTGTTGGAGGACCCGGCTCCCCCAGTGGCCCCTGTAAAAGGAGGAGGCTTGTGCATTCAATGGCTTGCAAACAGACAACAATACAACGCACAAGGGGGGAAGTAGGTCATGGGAAGGAGGGCTGCAGACATGGACTGTTATTTTATCACTGCTTTTAGGACTGGGGAATCATTTCTGGTGTTTTTGGTATGATGGGTGAGAATGATGAACAAAGGACTGTGGAGTCTCTTGAACCAATGTTATATTTTAATCTTGTTAAATCCTCTTAGATTATTACCTACTATGTTATGATGCCCATTTCTAGCCCTCTAATGAGCCATAGATGGCACCTCTCTTTCTCTCTCTCCTTCTCATTCTTAGCTCTCTCTCTCCCTTGGGTTCCGCAGAGGGGACATGAGCACAGTTTTTAATTGTGTCTTGGTTATCTTAGCACCTGAAATCTACTGACTCATATACTTCTTCTCATCTCGCTCAAGTGACCTGTTGCAGAATATCTCATTTATTTCTTGCTGCAAAATAAATTGCCACTTTATGACATTACTGTATTGGCTTTGTAGTTATATAGTTGCATAGAAATAATGTACCTCTTAGAGATGTGGAATGGCCATGTTTCAGTCTCCCAAACTCCTGATACAACAGTCATTGCTTAATTTTTCTGATCTGCTTTATCTAATATATTGCTTGTATATTTGTGTGTAATTTCTTTCATAGTTCTTTTTTTTTCAAATTTTCTTCAAATTCTTCAAAATGTGAGTATCTTATAGGATACGGTCCATTTCCACTGCCTCTCAGGCTGTCTAATTGTGATCATAAGGCTCTGCTTACTGTCACAACTGGAGAACAGACCACAGCCTGGCCTTATCTGCCCCCAAAAGACTACCTGATGTTCCTCAGGGTTCCACACACTATGCACCCCCCATCACCACCACCACCACCACCACCACCACACACACACACACACACACACACACACACATACACACACACACACACACACACACGCACACACCAGAAAAGCCACCAGGGGCCAATGAGGAACCATGCTGTGATAGTGTAGCTAACAGGCAGTGTTGGGAATAGGAATTCCCCGGTTAGGAGACTGTGAGAGGTACTGTAAAATAGAGTAGCTAACAAGGCCAAACTGGGAATTATAATGTGCAGCACTGGGAAAAGGGGACCAGTGGTGTAACCCAACTGCGAAAACATGGTTAATTATGTGTCTATGTGTGAATAAGAGATGAAAACGAACATAGTGCTAATTTATGTTGCTGTTCATTGATTTAGCAGCAGTCTTTACATTTAGGTCATCAATTCTAGTAACAGAGAATAAGAAATGCAAAAATATATTATGGAATTCAGCTTAGATCATGGAAGTATTAAATATAAATATGACTGCGTAACAAAGGGGTGTCCACAGGGTAAAGAGGATGTGTGAAAGACTGTGTAAATTGTCTTCATTTAGCTAATGAAGCAGAGAAGGTAATGTAAACATGAAATCCTCCTCCTCCTTCTAATATAGCAAAGACAAAACCACTGAAACCAATTCTGTAATACATAAAGTTTCACTTTGTAGTTGATAAATAGAAGACAACACAATTGGATGTCAACTCCAGACCAAAATATGTGTATGAGTGCTATCAGGCTCTGAGAATGAGTGTCTCTACACTGACAACAATATAATGTAGACACAGATCGTGACCAATTACAGTCATAGCACAGGTTATTATTTTTTATAATGAGCATATTTTTTAATAAATAAATAAATAAAAACTTCGCACAGAAAGTAGTGCGCTCGTGTAGATGAGAATGTGAATAAGTCTAGGAAAAAAGAAAGCTCTTTGTCAGTACAATGCAAAGCAACTTGCGAATCGTCACTTTGTAGCCAGATACAACAGACGTGTCCTTCTTGTCATGTGCAGTGAAAATCAGGATTCTGTATTTTGACCATACCAAGAAATCTTTCCCCAGTTAATGGTTTAATACTAATAAAAAAATGTCTGTAAATTTTACAGTAATTTACTGGCAAAAGCGTTGGCAATAAAGTACTGTAAAAATTTCACAATAAACACCTGTAAACATTTGCTGTGAACTCAGTAAAGTACTGTAATATCTTAAATAGTATAAAATAATGCAGAATCCAGTACATTTGCTCATTTGGCTGATGCTTAAGGAAAAAAAATCTTACACTTGAGGCAGGATACAAGGGAACTGAAGATTAAGGGTCTGGCTCAAGGAGCCAACAATAACAGTTTGGCAGTGCTGAGACTGAACTCATGACCTTCTGACCTGCAATGCAAACCTTAACAACTGAGTCACAACTACACTATATGGCCAAAAGTTTGCTGACACCTGACCATCACACCCATATGTGGTTCTTCCCCAAACTGTTGCCACAAATTTGGAAGCAAACAATTGTATAGGATGTCTTTGTATGCTGTAAAAGTACAATTTCCCTTCACTAGAACTAAGGGGTCCAAACCTGTTCCAGCATGTCAATGCCCCTGTGCACGAAGTGAGATCCATGGAGACATGGTTTGACAAGGTTGGTGTGGAAGAACTCGAGTGTCCTGCACAGAGCCCTGACCTCAACCCCACTGAATACCTTTGGGATGAACTGGAACACCGACTGCACCCCAGATCTCCTCACCCGATATCAGTGTCCGACCTCACTAATGCTCTTGTAGCTGAATGAACATCCACACAGCCACACTCCATAATCTAGTGGAAAGCCTTCCCAGAAGAGTGGAGGTTATTATAACAGCAAAGGGGGACTAAATTTGGAATGGGGTGTTCAACAAGCACATATGGGTATATTGCTAAAGTGTCCACAAACTTAAAGCCATATAGTGTAGCTTGCATACTATCGTTATTATTAACACTGAATAGGTTGTGCTGTCTTATTATATAATCATGTGGTTAACAGTTCTAGCTTTAGAAACGAAAAAGGAAATCCTCTGTTGTATGGTTCAACAGAATCTTTAAGGGTTCTCCCAGAAGAATAAGCTGAAGAACATTTTAGGCTTAATTGTTTAGTGTACATGTGTGTGTGTGTGTGTGTGTGTGTGTGAGAGAGAGAGAGAGAGAGAGAGAGAGAGAGAGTAAATGATTCTTTAGAGATACTGTAAATATGTTTTCTAGATGGCTTTTAGGCATACTTTTATATATTGGATATTCTAAGGCTGATGTCTGTTACTCTGTTTGTTTCCCAAAATATTAACATCAACGTCAGTTATTATTACTGTTTTATTAATAACATTATTACATTATTATAATTACAGCAGTAAATAGAATGTGTATTTGTGTATGCATAATCCATCATTCTGAGTGTGTGCGTTTTTTAAGAGCAGGTTGACTGCGGTCTGTTTGGTGCCCCATGGGTAAAAAGAAAGGTCGTAGCACAGTTTGGCATGCTTGGCGCAGGAGAGTACATGTGTGACTGAAATGCATATGTTACAGTTATGATTCTGGCGTGCATGCATGTGCGTGTGCTTTAACTTTGTATGCGTGGTATAAGAGGTGGTAGTATAAGCAAGGTTTGCCTGTGTCATGCTGTGTGTATGTGTTGCCTATGCATGTATCTGTGTGTGTGTGTGTGTGCATGTGTGTTTGTGTGTAAATGTGTATGATATCAAGGCATGTGGTAGCCTCAGTAAGGGGTCTTGCGGGGCCTTCAGTTGGACAGCTGGAAAGCCAATCTGTCCTCTTTCTCGGCCGGCGACGGCAGGGCACACAGGCACCCTGTATGACTTGAGCTGTTACACCTCTGCCCCCATGCATGCACACACACACACGCACACACACTCTTGCAAGCATCCGAGAGCAGGCCGCAGCCAGGGGCTGACAGCTCGACACAGTCCGCCCAGCGTGCATTCAGGGTGGGGAGGGGGAGAGGAAGACCTAGGGGAGAGACTGCCTGGAGGACACCATTACTGCAGTTAACGGCCAGGCAAAGCGCCAAAAGTCAATATAAGTGCTAACAGAACAGTAAATGGTGTATTGCCAGGACCTGAAGAGGATAAATTACTATCCTACAACATCAGATTTATATCCTGCAGTCTTGCACCTTATGGTGGAAGAAAGAGAGAGTGGGATGGGAAGTTTTGTGGTCTACACTCTTAGGAAAGCAGGTTCTTCAGGAATTCTTCAAGGGATAGATTTTCTGAGCGCGTACAGAGTGTCCTAACAGTGAAAGAAGAGAACCATTATAGCACTGTCAGTAATGTACACAAGTAAAGGTGAAAAGAGATTGAAAAATAATAATGTAATATTAATTAATGATTTTATCCTAGTCATTATGAAGTTTCTCATACAATTTTACTGTTTTATACAAGAACCCATGAAGAGGCTTTTTGAAATGTATAACAGATAATTGTCAGTAAATTCTTACAATTCATACTTCTAGCATGCATCACACTGTAAGAATTAATAAACCATTCACCTCCAAAACAAACCCCAGTTATCTTGAAAGGATGAAAAGTTTATTTGTTATTCAGGATTCTCTTTCATTTATTAATTTTCATTCTTTTTACATCACTGACACAGTAAAGGTATATGATTTTTTTTGTAATACTAAACAGTGCTGTTATACAGTGCAACACATTTTCACCTTTGAACTATTTACATTTTGCTATAAGCAATGTGAAAATCAAATTAAAATTATGAGCTAGGCAAGGTCATACCCATCTTTCGCAAGCTGATGGGTTAGAGATCAGGGTTATATGTAAACCAAGCAGTGTTTAACAAGCCCAAAACATTTAAAGGACACTCCTATTAAAAACAGTGATGCAAAAATGTGTGTATGTTATGCACTTTTTGACATTAACTGACATGTTTTGGGGTCATGCCAAAGGTGTGTGTGCATGTTTGTGTGTGTGTTTGTGTGTGTGTGTGTGTGTGTGTGTGTGTGTGTGTGTGTGTGTGTGTGTGTGTGTGTGCTTGGTTTGGCAGACATAACCATGTTATCAGAATGAAACTGGCACCATCTGTCTAAGGGACCCATAGCCCAGTGATGGGACGTCCTGAATCCTCCTGCGCTTCAGAGACTTCAGCTCTTCAAGTGATAGCCTTAAATTCACCATAAAAGCATAATGTACGTATATAGTATGTTATATACTGTATATGCAGCATAATGAACAGTCTGAGACTATTGCTGCATTTGACTTACCTCGGAAGTGGGAATTCAGAGCTCTGAATTACGTCATTTTCAGCCTCTGTGCAAGCTACAAATTGTGGAAAAACATGGACGCCTCCATGTTTGTCTTTTTTTTTTAGCAACAAGCTAGCCAGCTAACTGTGATGAGTGATGTATATTTTCCCCTCAGAACAGCAAACTGTATAGTCAGTGTTATAGTTTATCATGTGAATACTGCTGATTGATCTAAAGCAAATACTTGTGTACTTAATTTAAAGGTAAGAGGTGTTACTCTGTTTGCTGCTGTACATATGTTGTATGCAGCAATGTTGATTTTGCATCACTTGCTTAACTCGAAGTTGAGGAGACCATCCAGAGTTCCCGAATAGGAATTCCAAGTTTTCTTAGTTTTTGTGTAGTTAGAAGTTGGAAATGGTAAGTTATGAGTTACGGATTAGTCGAATGCAGCATATGGCCAACTGGCCACTGTCTGTGTGTGTGTGTGTGTGTGTGTGTGTGTGTGTGTGTGTGTGTGTGTGTGTGTGTAAAAAACAGTGATAGAGCAGGACTGTGTGATCTAATGAGTAGTGATCAGAAGTGACAGGCAGCTGATGGTCTGGGTGACATCACTCACATTACTTCAGCCAGTACAAGCTTGATACAGGCTGTTAGCATGCTGCACTCAGCTGATCCTGTGGCTGACGTCTCTAAAGGGCCACCAGTCACACACTCAAACCCAGCTTTAAGGTTAGTGTAAGAATCACTGACAGTTTCTTTCTTGTAATTTATTATTTTTGAACAACAGTGACATTTGTAGTATATGATCAAATTCATTAAATCATAGGATAACCTTGTCAATAAGAAAGAAAAAAAATGTCTTATAAATATACAATAAGCTGATCATATGCAAGTGCAATATTCACTTGACATGTGTGACAAATCTAGGGTCATTTTAGTGTGCCATAAAGTGTGAGCAGAAATGCACATGAGAATATTTCAGTATAACTTTGTATTTTGCAATTATGCAAAGGTCCAAAATCATCGAATTCTCTCAGATTATCAGATATAATAATCTACATCCATAGAAAATGGCACTGGCTCCCTGGCACCTTACTGTGGTGGCCGGAGGGGCCCTTAGCTACACCCACAGGTAACATCAGTAACATCACCAAACGCAATACAACACAGCTTCTGCATGAATTCGACATTTTCTTTTATTTTAATTTTGCTTTAAAATAATGTTTAATGTCTTTTATTACGTTTCAAACATTACAGAATAAGACAGATACAAACATTAATCACGTAGGTACTTTGTCCCACCCCTTCTTACTACCAACTGCTGGGGCACTCATGATTGGTCGATACAAACTGTGATTGGCAGGGACAAGCTGTTATATGATTGGTTGATGCAACGAGTGACGTGCAGCGACTCCGCCTGCCAATGTTACGCGCGGGACGCCCGGGACTGAAAAGAGAAGTCCTCTGGCGCCCTCTGTCGGATGAATACAAATACTGCAGTTGTGGCCATCGGTGTTTCTGCAGTCGGCAGAGCGCCTGGGCTGCATTACAGCCGGTATTGTTTGTAGTACCTGGCGCCGGAGTGGTGGGAATGGAAAAAAACAAGAAATTTAAAATTAGTCTGGACGATTCTGCGTTCAACAGAGAAAGAAGTCCGGTTAGTAGCGTGCAACGTGGCTTGAATACAGATTCATAACTATAACTACAGCAACACAAGCCTGTTAAGTATACTTGTTTGCTAACTAGTTAGCTAACTAACTATGGTCCTTAGATAAGTGGTGGTATTACACAGTATTACAAAGTCGTAGCCACAGCCACACCGTTTGCATAAGGCTTTGAGCATGTTGTACTGCAAGTGAGACTGCAAAATGTGTTCACTGCTGCATCTGTGGTTTCTTCTGCACAGACACACAACATACCCTTCTCTGTCAGCGCGTATGTAGCTTGTTGGCTATACTTGGCTGCAAGCATGTTGTACTGAATGTGAGACTGAAAATGGTGTTCACTGATACAAATTAGAGCTTGAGGTTAACAGCATCTGTCGTGGTTTCTCATATGGGCACATAATGCACTCTCCTCTCTGAAAATGCATATTTACATAGTTATTGTTTGGCCGATTGCATCTTTTGCAGATAGTTCTCAGGAAACTGCATTGTGTAATGTGACTCAGTGTGCTTATGTATGAGAAGTACAGCGGTTTGTCTACTTATTTGTGATTTGTTGTGAGTTCAAATCCTGGCCCTGCCAAGCTTTTCCTAGATTGGGTTCTTGAGCAAGGTCCTTAACCCCACATCTGTTCAGTTGTATCCTGTCTAAACTGTACGTTGCTTTGTGTCTGTGTGTGAAATGTAATGCAGTGTGTTCTAACACATCTAATATGCCCACACAGGTGGCCTCTCTTTTCAAGCCCTCTTCCAAAGGCGGCAATGCAGAGACCTCGACTGCCCACGGTGCACCTCAAGCTGGCGGCCAGCCGCTATCCTATGCCGAGTTCGTCGTTCAGAGCAAAAGTAGAGCTAAAGAGAGACCTGGACCACAAACAGGAGATCTTCCTCAGGATGTGCTTAGAGCTGCAGGACAGAGATCTGACGCCGCTCTCGAATGTGGATCAGTCACAAAACCTTCCACAGACGCCGGGAAAACTCAGACTAGCGCAAAAGAGAGAAGGAGTCCAGAGCCAAGCATAGCAAGATCAGAAACCTCTGCAGTTCCAGGAAGGCTGGAGGAGGATCTGGGACAAGGGCAGAAAACGGACGAAGGTCAAAGCACAGAGGAATGCACTGTTACACCACAGGCGATAGGGTCAGGGAACAGCATTATCGTCAGCCCAAGACAGGTACAGTAATGTTTCATCTGTCAGGATCATACAGTGAAAATATGAATCTGGATTAGATAGATAAATCTGTTTCTCAGAGGTAAGAAACTGTTAAAAATGACTTTGCCATAAGTGAGGATTAGATGCTATGCATGTTTAATGTATGACCTCACTGTTCACATATGAGTGTGTCATTTTATCCTACAAATTATTATTATTATTATTATTATAACAGTGGGGTATGACTCATCCCAAACTACCTACCATTTGAAAACCATAGTTATAGAATTGCAAGGTTCTAGTTGCCAGTTGTGATTTTAAGATATTGAGTAGTAAACCACATTTTTGTTTAGTGGCACATAAATAGAATATTTGAAACATTAAAAAAAACAAAAAAAACAATATAATTTCAAGATCATGTGAGCGCATGTGAAATTATAGTTCATGTGGCATGTTCTGTTTTACTTCACATTCCTTCTGTTTGTGCGTGGTCATGCTCTTCTATGTACAGAGAGGAAACCCTATTTTAAAGTTTGTTCGGAGTGTGCCGTGGGAGTTTGGAGAGGTGGTGCCTGACTATGTCTTGGGTCGAACTACATGCGCACTCTTTCTCAGGTAATGGGGTATGTGTGTGTGTTTTCAGAAAAGTTCCCGCCTCAGCTAAGTGTGAAACCACAATGCATCCTTCATGCTTTTGCAACGAAACTTGTCAGAATTGAGAAATAGGGTTAAGAAACACAAGAAGAAAGCCCACACTTACAAGCACAGACTTGTAATGTAATGTTATGTGCAACCGTAGTGATAAAACCTAAATTATTTTGGTTCACGTTATACAAATGATATATCTGATAATCTGTGTGATTTTTTTTTTCAGTGTGCGCTACCATACCCTGAACCCAAACTACATCCATGAGCGGCTGAAGCATCTGGGCCAAGCATTCACACTCCGAGTGCTGCTTGTGCAGGTTGATGTGGTGAGACCTTGTGCAGTACTAATCATATGCACATGCTGTCCTAATATCAACTAATGGCAATACACAGAGGTTTCACATTTAAGCCGAAAAACTTCAGCAATGTGTGTGCTAAAACTAGAGGTTTTTCCTCTAGAACTGAAATATGCTTGTCTTTTCTATGTATCTAAACCAGACATAGCAACCAGTCATAATGTTTTAATGTCTGGTTACAACCAGAAGTGACAAGGAAGAAAATCATATTCAGTGATTTGATTCTAATTCCACTGAAAGACACTGCATCTAGCTCTACATTTATAACTTAATCAACTTATGGGAACATGACATTACTGCTAAATTTTAAAGAATATTACGTTTACAGTAGAAAGGTAGGAATATCAGCATCATCCACATCAGTCTCTGTCTCATCATCTGAGGTAAAATCACACACAGCATTTAAACATGATGTCATCTGTACAGAGAGTATAAGTGGTCTTCTCTGTTCTGATGATGATGTGATGGTACAGAAGCATTTCATACATTTTGGCAGCCAGTATCTACTTACATATTGAATTGATTAGGAATGATTTATTCCATTGTCCATCTACATCTTATACACACATACACTGTTGCTGTGTGTTTTTTTTAATTTTTCTCTTTTCCAGCCCTCTCTGCCCAGCATGCCCTTGGGATCTTCTTATTCTATTTATTTCTAAACCTATAGCTTTTCATCTGTACGTCAGTGTTGTGGTCTTCAGAGCTTTATTAACACTGGTCATTACCTTGTTCTTTGCCATTGAAATAGAAAGATCCTCATCATGCACTGAATGAGCTTGCTCGAATCTGCATCATGGCTGACTGTACACTTATCCTGGCCTGGAGGTGAGCTCAGAAAACAACTTACTAGCCTTATAGTGTGCCACATTGCTCCATCACATACCACAACCACTAAAACACAGCACCGTACAGTATGTGTTTGTATATTTTCTAAAGCCCCGAGGAAGCTGGCCGTTACTTGGAGACGTATAAATCTTACGAGAAGAAGCCTGCAGATCTGCTTAAAGAGCATGTAGAGAAAGATTACCTGTCTAAGGTCAGAATGCACCAACAGCACCACTCACTCACTATGATCTCTGAACACACCGTTATCTTGGATAACTTTTTTTTTTTTTTTTTGCTTTGGCAGGTTACTGATTGTCTGACCACAGTGAAGTCCATCAACAAAACCGACGCTATTACGCTGCTGTCCACATTCTCTGTAAGAACTCCTTTTTACTTTTCAAGCTTTTTATTAGGACATGCTATGAGCTAATGAACTTGATTGTAATACCTTCTCTCTGTTAAATAATATTTTAATGTAAAACATATACACTGCCCTCCAAAAGTTTGGAAACGCCTGAACAAAATAGGGTTTTTGGGCAATATCAGCATAAATCCTCTTTAGTTAGTGACCATTTTGCATTGATAATAAGGGACAACACAAACTATGAAAACATATTTTATTAAATAATAAGTTTATGAACATAAACATGAACATAACATAGAAAAATACTCAAATTTTGG
>CM040979.1:8434850-8459988 GCA_022985145.1 Pangasius djambal
TAGTGTATATTATGTGTTTTTGTTCATATATGTACACTATTGGTCAAAAGTTCGGGGTCACCCAGAAAATGTCACATTTTCCAAGAAAACTCACACTTGTATTCATTCAGATGAGCTGCAAAATGAACAGAAAATACATTGACAAGGTTAGAAATAATGATTCTTGCTTGAAATAAGAATTTGGTCGTTCAAATTTTTTGCTTTTGTCAGAGAGTCCTCCCTTTGCAACAGTTACAGCCTTGCAGACCATTGGCATTCTAGCTGTCAGTTTGTTGAGAAAATCTGAGGAAATTTCACCCCATGCTTCTTGAGGCACCTCCCACAAGTTGGATTGGCTTGATGGGCACTTTTTACAAACCATACGGTCAAGCCACCCAAAACAGCTCAACAGGGTTGAGATCTGGTGACTGCGCAGGCCAGTCCATTACAGAAAGAATACCAGCTGAGTGCTTCTTTTCTAGATACAGTAGTTCTTGGGTCATTGTCCTGTTGTAGGAGGAAATTGGCTCCTGTCAAGTGCTGTCCACAGGGTATGGCATGGCGTTGTAAAATGAAGAATGAAGTGACTTGTGGCCAAGTACGGTGACCCATACTCGGAGTTTGTGCTCTGCATTTAACCCATCCAAGTGCACACACCCACACCGTGAACACACACCCGGAGCTGTGAGCAGCCTTTTTTGCTGCCTGGGGAGCAGTTGGGGGTTCGGTGCCTTGCTCAAGGGTCTCACCTCAGTCGTGGTATTGAGGGTGGAGGAGAGCACTGGTCATTCACTCCCCCCCCCATCCCTGCCAGACCTGAGACTTGAACCCACAACCTTCAGGTTTACCTTCGGGTTACAAGTCCGACTCTCTAACCATTAGGCCACGACTGCCCCATGGAGTGATAGCGTTCCTTGTTCAAGATTCCTTTTTAATCCTGTATAAATCTCCCACTTTAGCACCACCAACGCACCCCCAGACCATCATCTTTCCTCCACCATGCTTGTCAGGTGGCATCAAGCACCCCTCCAGCATCTTTTCTTTTTTTTCTGCATCTCATAAATATTCTTCTTTGTGTTCCAAACATCTCAAACTTCGATTTGTCTGTCCATAACACTTTTTCCCAATATTCCGCTGTCCAGTGTCTGTGTTCTTTGGTCCATGTTAATTTTTTTTTTTTTACTGGCCAGTCTCAGCTACGCCTTTTGCTTCGCCAGCATTCAGGTGTCGCCTCTTGACTGTTTACGTTGAGACTGGTATTTTGCAGGTACCATGCAAGGAAGCTGCCACTTGAGGATCTGTGAGATGTCTGTTTATCAAACTAGAGACTCTGATGTACTTGTCCTCTTGCTCAGTTGTGCCTCCCACTTCTATCCTGGTTAGAGCCAGTTCGTGCTGCTGTTTGAAGAGAGTAATATACACCGTTGTATGAAATATTCAGTTTCTTGGCAATTTTTCACATGAAATGGCCTTCCTTTCTTAGAACAGGATAAACTGACGAGTTTGAGAAGAGAGTTGTTTTTTTTCTGGCCTTTTTGAGTCTATAATCGAACCCCCAAATGCTGATGCTTCAGATACTCAGCTAGCCTAAAGAAAACCAACTTAATGGTTTTCAGCTGTGCTAGCATAATTGCAAAAGGGTTTTCTAATGATCAGTTGGCCTTTTAACACAATAAACCTGGATTAGCTCTCACAGTGTGCTATTGGAACACAGGAGCGGTGGTTGCTGAAAATAACCCTCTTTACTCCTGTGTAGATATTCCATTAAAAATCATCAGTTTCCAGTTATAAAAGTCATTTACAACATTAACAATGTCTAGACTATATTCATGATCAATTTAATTTCTTTCAAAACCTTTCTAAGTGGAATTTCTAAGTGACCCCAAGCTTTTGACTGGTAGTGTATACTGTGTGAAGCTTATGCGTCCTTTTCCTGTTGCATTATGTTCTCTCTAGTCTTTGGGGGGCATCATTAATGCATCAAAGGAGGAGCTGGTGCTGTGTCCAGGACTTGGGCCACAAAAGGTTAGTTCCAGTGTGTGTGATCAGAGTTTCTTTCCAAGCAACTTTTTTTTTTTTTGTGTACAATTTGTAGTTATGCAAATTATTTTTCATTTAATGAACTTTCATTTAATACAGTCTGGGCTCAATTGTTGTCTGCTTTATTTAGGCGAGAAGACTGTATGATGTGCTTCACCAGCCCTTTCTGAAGTCTAAAAAGAAAGAAAGCACATGAGACGCGGACTCCGGTCAGAAAAGAATCATGCAATAAGTGCACATCACAAGCCCGTAAAACCCCATAGGATTCTGATGCTTACAACTCTGACTGCTTGAGTGCAGAGGATGGAGGGCTGTGAGAGAACTGTTGAGATCTCTCTCACATCAGACCTTCTCCCTGAATCTAAAAAAAAAAAAGGAGAGTTTGAGTGCTCTTATGAGCCTAATGATCTGTTTTAATTTCAAAATTATGCATCTGGAAAAATATCTTTTTATATAATTCTGTGCACTGATACAATAAAGATATATTTTTGTAGCATGAGTCAGTTTTTAAAAAGTATAAAACAACTCTGCATAGCCCTGTTCAAGTCATTCCACAGGTTTTTGATAGGATTTAGATCTGGGCTCTGACTGGGTTATTCCAAAACATTGACCTTTGTCTTCTGAAGCCATTCTTTTGTTGAACATTATACATGAGATTGTTGTAACATGCAGGGAGTGACCAGTACTTGGTGGTCACTACCAGTACTATGGTGCTCAGTTTTCTCCACTTAAATACATATACAGTAGATACAATTTCAAACTTTACTGTTTCTTTTTTTTCTTCAAAACTAAGAACTGAACTAGTTTTTAGACCTTTATGGTAATGCATAATAATGGTTTCAAAATTATTGGCACCCACACAGCTAATATTTGGTAAAGCCTACCCTGGATATAATAAAAAGCCTTCTCCTTTTATGTCTAACAATGATGGAGACACTTGTAATGGGATTTTGGATTACGACTCTATATATTACATTTCAAACGCGTTAATATTCTTCAGTATTGTGCATGTTTACTCCTCTTCAATTTTAGCCACATTTTTTTTCCAGTAGGTTTCAAATCCAGAGACTACGCTGTTCATTACAATATATTATTTTGAATGTATGTAGGGTGTCCTTTTCGTTTTGAAAGATCTGTTAATGGTCAAGCTTTCGGGATAAAATGACCAGGTATTTAGGGTACCTGTGATGCCATCAGTTTTCACAAGGGCATCTTTGTGACCAGAGACAATTTCAACATAAACATTTTAGGTGCTACATTTTGTGTGTTTTTGAAGTTTCTTGCACTTCTTTTAAATGGCTTATTGTTATGAAGGTGGCAGCTGCTTTTGAAACTTGACAGTGATGGGAAACACTGTGCTTTGGGTTTTCTTTCCTTCCCTCAGTGTCACCCCTTTTTAATAAATAAATAAATATATAAATAAATAAATATCCATTATTAATATCCACACCACCACCTTTTCGGGGGGGGTGGGGGGGTGGGTTGGGGGGTGACTTGACTATGGTAACTTTTAAAAACTACTTATTTATTATTTTATTGTGGTTAAGGGTATTGTGTGTGTATAATATATGGATGGCAAAAGGGATGTTAAATTTTTGGAACTTCATATTTGAGCAAAGCCAACAACTAACATGAGAGCAATTTATTTATTTATTTATTTTTTTTTTTTTTAGAAAATAATACCGTAATTAAAAAGATGTTCTTTTGAAAATGCATTTTTAATCGAAAGAAATGTATTGCACTGATCATTTGAGTAATTGTGTCGAATATTTATTGCAAGCATATCAAGCATATTGTCCCAATATGCTTTAAAGAGTGCCAGTATTTCTGGAGTTAACCGTATAATCTGTGCATAAAAATAAATAAAAGGCTTCAAGCTAAAGTTCAATATTATCTGTAACTGTTTTTTTTTTCCCTAACAAATAATGTCCTCACCAGTTGTTTCCAATCACCTCTAGTTTCATTTTTAGTCATTTCTACCACCTCAAACCCCTCAAAAGATCCCTGTGCATGCACTGTGCACCGTGTGAGGTCAAAAGTGTGTGAGATTTCAAAGCCCCTGCAGGGGCGGGGCAATGATTGAAAGTTTGTTTAAATGTAACAGAAAAGTGGATTGGTGTACAGTAGACATGTTCTTCAGCGTCTCTCTCCTTGTACTTTCTGTCCTCCATTTGTGCGGTAATGTATTCTTTAATTTTTATTACACACACACACACACACATATATGTGGCTTACATATATGTGTGTGTGTAATAAAAATTATATATATATATATATATATATATATATATATATATATATATATATATATATATATATACACACACATATAAAACTAATGTTTGTTTTCTCAGGGGCAATGGAAAGTGGTATTATTGGAGGAAATGAAGCGAAACCACACTCCCGACCCTACATGGTGTCTGTTCAGATTAAGAAAAAACACGTGTGTGGTGGTCTGCTTATCAGAAGTGATTATGTGCTGACTGCAGCCCACTGTGTAGAGTATGTTCTTTGTGCTTTTGTACATGTATAAAGACTGTTAGCATTTTCAGTGTGCAGTAAGAAAATATAGTGAAATCTGATGTGCATTAACTGTGACACTAGCAACATTGAATACTCTGGAAAGGACCAGCTGGAAGTGGTACTGGGAGCTCACAACATCAGTCTAAAGGAGCCCCAGCAGCAGAGAATCCAAGTGCAGAAATACATCAAGCATCCCTGTTACAAGCAGAAAGAACGTCCAAATGATATCATGCTACTGAAGGTACTTCTTTCTACTTTCACAATTTTTGTTTTTGATCATTTCATGCATCCAGCTCTCACCTCAAACACTACCCAACTAATCTGTTACAGCTGAAGTCCAAAGCCAAACTGAATAATGCTGTGAAGGTTATTGCTCTTCCTAAGACGAATGAGAACGTTCCAGCCCATCAGAAATGTTCAATAGCTGGCTGGGGCAAGACAGAACAGAACAGCGCTGAATCAAGTGTCCTACGAGAGGTCACACTCAAAGTACAGTTTAACTTTGAGTGCAGAAAAATTTGGGATGACAAATTTTATATAGACAGCATGATCTGCACTGTCTCTGATGGGAAAAAGGCTTTTTGTCAGGTATTGCAATGTAGCATTCACTAAAGACAATCAATCTCCAAACAAAAAGTTGTACATTGTAAGAAAGAATAAAATATAACAGGGTGTGCTGCTAAAGGAAACTAATTAGTGGGTGTGGTGTGATGTTTTGTCATTACTATCTCAAAGTCATAAATCAAAGTGGATTATTTTCCTATAATAGCATGTCCTAAGATGTTTTATTCCTCTTATACCACTGCAATTTGACAACATGTAAAATTTTTAATTTATTAATCAGCAACGCATCACACTTTTTATAAACTTGGCTTTTTATAGCACCCTAGTGTCAAGGCATAAATAATTTGTGGATTTTTATTCTCTTGTTCTCTCTGCAGGGTGATTCAGGGAGTCCTCTTATCTGTAACAATGAACCACAAGGAATAGCTGCATATACCTTTCGTGAAAACTGTTTAAACCGCAAGTATCCAGAGGTATATATGAAGATCTCCTACTTTCTTCCATGGATTGAACAAGTTATAGGCTAGAGAGTGAACACAATGGAAGTAACCACAATCCAATAAAATATACATGGCATATATGAAATATGTGTCTTCTCTTCTATTTTGTACCTCTCACATGGGCATTTACTGTATGTTATAAAGTAAAAATGAAACTTCAACATCCTTTGGTAAGCAAAAGAAACATAGTTGTCTCATTAAATTATTACTATAGTGAAATATTTAAACCAAAACAAAATAATACAAAACTAAACTATGCAGTCTCACCCACACTATACTGTGCCACAAGTCTGATGCAAAAAACTAAATGATTTCATTTCAAGTCTGATGCAAAAATGTAGTGGTGGTGGGTTTGATACACAGGAACAGAAAAAAAGCCACAAGCCTTCATTTATACATGCTCAGTCACTGTCAAAAAATGTGTGTGTGTGTGTGTGTGTGTGTTCTAAAAAAAAGTGCTATAGAAAGTGACTTGACAAAATAAAAGTGCAATAATAATAATAATAATAATAATAATAATAATAATACAATAGCCTATTGAACAGACTTACCTAAACTTCACCTTATAGTATATCCAGTGCCGTACAGACAGGTTTCAGAACCTTTCAGTATTCTTTCAGGAACTGATATTCTCTCTCCGTAATGCACCTGATGTCCAGGCGATTGCAAAGTTGATTGAGGTCCACTAAGGGGATGTCTGTGACTCTGCTAAGCGCATCATGAAACGAGTTCCACCTTGTAGTTGCAGGGACCAGCAACTTTCTTTTGCTGAATTCTGCCAGGATCTCTGATGCCACAGTTGATCGACTAACTTTTGACCACAAGGCTGAACACTTTCCACTTGCACTCCTGTACACTGCTTTGCCATCAAAAATTTAACTACGTCGTTCGTGCATATAAGGTTAAGGGTGTGGGATGCACAACAGTGATGTGGAGGTAGAACATACCTTTCGCTGGTCTCACTGTCATCCCGTAAGACTTTGCGCAAGTCCGTAAAGATGACCTCGTCTTCATTATTCTCTGCTTCATCATCATCATCAGCTTGAAACATTCTGAATGCTTTTACAAAGTTCGTGCCATTGTCCGTGAGAGTGGCAGTTATCTTACCACAAAGAGCAAATGAGCTGTGAATTTGCTCTATCTCCACTGCGATGGCATCGTACGTGTGTCTCCCACGAAATCGCCTGCAGGCGATTGCAGCTTTTTGGCGATGCAGAGTAGCAGGATCAATCCAGTGTACAGTAATTCCAAAAAAATTTTATTCTGAGCAGTCCATAGATCTGCAGTGGTGGAAACATATTCCAGGTCTGCAAAAGTTTTCTTCAGGTCTGTCTCCATTTCCATATATGCATTGTCCAAAAACCTTGTAAAGGTTTTGCGATCGGGCAGCGCACCCCCGTCCATTTGCCTGTCACTGAGATTTTGCTGATGATAGTACGAAATGTAGGCGTGGACAGTGGCTGCATCTCCTCAACAATAAAAGCAGCAACCAATTTGTTGAGTTCAGTCGAACTAATTGTTTTACCTGGTGAAGGTGAACTGAAATCAAGCTTTTGCTGTTTAGCTTGAGGCGGGATGCAGGTATCATTTGGCCCTCTCTCGTCCAACTCTGTAGTGCTGTGCTTTGCATGCATTTGTTTTTTTTTTTTTTAATTTGAAGTGGTGTTTTTTGCAGTTGACAAGAGTTTTTCACCTGCACATAATCTATACTTAATGACAATGCCCTTCTCCTTTTCTTTGACGAGTTCAAAATAATGAGAATACTTCCATCACAGAAATGTGAAGCTCTGGCCTGCCATCTCCGTTTCTGACTATGTCTGTTCCCGCGCATGCATTGAGTGCGTGATTCTACGTGACTACGTTCATTTTAATTCAGTATTTTCATTTTTTTAATGCAAATTAATTAAACTGAAAAGTAACTCACATTACTTTTTAAAAAAAGTAAGTCAAATGTTAATGTGTAAATTTATAAAGTAATGTGTTACTTTACTCGTTACTTCAGAAAAGTAATATTATTACATAACGCACGTTACCCCCAACACTGGTAATCACAAGCTTTACAGGTTACAGAAGTTTAATATCACACACTGGAACAGAAACAAAACACAATCTCACCTGTTTTCGGTCTCTGCAGAAATAGCTGTTTTCTTTATAATTTGAGATATCAGAATGACATATCAGACCACAAATGTAAACTTGTGCATTAAGCACAGACTTATCTATTCATATTATTTTGTGCATAATTAGAGTTCAATAAAAAAGTTCCCATTTTTAATCATCTGAGCAAACTTGCTTCAATATACAATACAACGCACTTGCACAAATAAACAGTGAACAATGAGTTTTTAAGTGGCTCAAATAACCAGCAATACAGATTTTGGATTTCTTACTGCTCGCAATTTTAAAATGCACGCTTGAAGAAAGGTCTGCAAAGGTTCTTTATAGTGTTTTCTATAAACGCTATACACACTTCACTCCAACGTCAGTTACGCCTCCTGGCTGCAAAAACATAGTGGGAGACTCTAGTGATTTTTAACAACACATTCATTTTTACCACATACTATTGAATCTGTTGACCTTTCCAAGCCAACAGAAGATATATAGCTAAATATATCAGTGAAGATGGCTTGCTTACTAATAATTTAACAGGTTTAGTTTGCTAGTTAGCAAACATGCCTAATTTATATTGCTTTAACAAACCTACAAAACGGGCCTAAAATCTACATCAAGAAACTAAATATATAAATGCCTGATATCTAGGTCACGTCCTCACTGGACACATTTAGCTAGCTAATTTCGTTAAACTAACAAATGAATTTACAGCGTCTGAGTTCTTTTGTGAGCTAATGCCCCAGGCTATCCATTGCCTCCTATCCCGACTCCCCCACTTCTAATGGCATCAGTGTTGTCAGTAATTAACTCAAATTAGTAAAGGCGATCAAATGAATAGAAAAGATTCCAGTGACGTGTATTCATTATGTCAAGACTCCAAAAATATCTGTGTAGAACCCTGTGTGGGGGGGTCAAAAGGAGGACTCGGGTGGCAGGCATATTTTTGCACAGCTTCGTTTTTTAAAATATTCTTCTATTTACATTTAGCACATTTGCCATCTACTACTGCCTTCTGCACCCCTGGGTTGTGGACCACCTTGAAGTTGAAAGGTTGTAAGGATAGATACCTAAGCGATCCGCACGTTAGCATCCTTTATTGTGTGGAGCCATTGGAGCAGGTGGTTACTGGAACAGATGGGCATCTCAAAAAGTAATATCAGAGGGTGAGGACCATCTACTTGATGACCAAGCACTCCTTCTCCTTTGTACTGTACATTCTCTCCCTTGCTGTGTGCTTCTGGCTGATATAGAGCACAGGGTGCTCCTGCCCCGCCACCATCTGAGACAAAAAAGTCCCCAACCCACTGTACGATGTCTCAGTCTGAAGAAGGAAAGGAAGATAGAAGTCAGGTGAGTGCAACCGCATGCCCCCAAACAAAACGGCTGGCAAAAAGTCTGTTCATACAGTTCCATCCTTTGATTAAGATCTGGTGCTCCCTTGTTATGAGGCCAGTCAAATGAGTGATGATGTTTTGCTCTTGGGTCCAGAACGTATTTAATTTTGTTTTTACTGTTTGAAGATCCCTCTTCCCAGTGTTTAAGGATGGTAAATACTGGTATGAATCAATTTAATCCCTAATAATTCATATAGCTTGCTTAGTGTCCGTGACATGAAGTGATTGTCAGTCAGAATCTCTTTCAGAAGATTACGCTATAGAGCGCCTCTGCAACACTGTATGTGGAGATACGCTAAATGGCCAAAAGTTTGTGGACACCTGACTCTCACATCCATAGGTGCTTTTGCAGGCTATGGAGCATCCAGGCCAAGTCTTCCAGAATTCAGAACAGTTTCTTCTGGCAGGCAGTCAGGCTGCTGACCAGATCTGTCTGACGGACACACTCGCTGAACTTCTAATTCTTTACTTTCGCATTCTGCACACACACGCCTCGGTGCTGGTTACTCACTCTCTCTCAAGGCGCTCATCTCTCTGAGCTCCCTCGTCTTTATCACCTGTCCCCTCTGAAAGGCAAACAGACTCACAGCCATCTGCACCCTCAGCCTGTGGACCACCTCAAAAGTAGATGGCTGAAGTGCCAGATACCAAAGGGTAATCCACGCATTGGCATCTTTTATGCAGTGGAACCACTGGAGCAGAGCATGGTCCAAACAGAAGGGGAATCCCTGTCCCAACAGATAGTACTGGAGGGTGAGGACCACCCATTTGATGACCAGACACTCCTTCTCTATGGTGCTGTACTTAGTCTCTTGCACTGAGAGCTTGCGGCTGATGTACAGCACCGGGCGCTCCTCCCCCTCCACCAACTGAGTCAACATAGACCCAATCCCCTGTCCGACACGTCAGTCTGTAAAATTAAAGGGAGAGAGAAGTCAGGAGAATGTAACAGTGGTTCCCCAAAGAGGCTTCCACTTTTACCTGAGTGAACGCCTGCTGGCACAGCTCCATCTACTGGAACAGATCTGGTGCCCCCTTTTTAGTGAGATCAGTCAGGGGTACAAACCTACAATAATAGCCAGCCAACCCCAGAAACTGTCTCACCTCATGACTGGGTATATGTCGATTTTAAACATCACGTCGACTTTTCTAAAGTGCACACAAAAACGGACCGTCCCATCGGTTTTGGGCACCAAAACCACAGGGCTGCTCCAGTCACTGTGGGACTCCTCGATTACCCCATTTCGAGCATAGCGTTGAGTTTATCCTGAACAACATTTTTTTTGTGTTTGGGCAGACGATAGGGGCAGCTGCATACCAGCACAGGGTGTGTGGTACCACTCTATGTGGTGCTCTATGAGATCAGTGCAACCAGGTAGGGGTGAGAACACATCGGAAAACTCTGCTTGCAATTTAGCAATGTCCATGATTTGGAACAGTGAGGGGTGGTCTGCATAAGGGACTGGGGTGGATTGAGCCATTGTTACCTTGATATGTACCCCTGTTATACAGTCAGGATTGATGTTCCTGTGCCTGTAGCAAATTCTCTTGGGTTATATGGCTTAAGATGTATAGTTTTGCTCTCAAGTCAAGAATGTATTGGATTTTGTTTTTACTGTTTGATGGTCCCTCCTCTCAATTTTCCTGAGGCTTGCGCCTGTATAATAATTCAAAAAGGGAGAGCCTCATGGAGGCTTGTGGGACCTGTCATCCTGCAATTAACAGGGGCTTTAACCACTCATCCCAATTCAATGCTTCATTGTGGATGAATTTCTGAATCATATTTTCAAGCATTTGATTAAACCGTTTGACCAGCCCATCTGTTTGTGGATGGTACACGCTGGTGCAAATCAATTTAATCCCCAGCAATTTGTAAAGCTTGAGAAGTGTTTGTGACATGAACGATGTGCCCTGGTCAGTCAGGATCTCTTTCAGGATCCCGACTCGGGAGATAATATATAAAAGTGCTTCCGCAACATTACATGCGGAGATGCTGCGGAGAGGCACCACTTCCGGGTATTGAATGAATTTGACCATCGATTACTCTCACTTGGTTACAGGCGTTCCTGAGGGTCTCGGCGCGTGACTGCTTCAAGGAGAAATCACCAAGGGGAATCCAGGGGAGGAATCAAGGGGAGTAGTTGGGGCCCTCCCCACTCTCTGTGTCCCCCTGACTTCGACAGCCCCAGCACCGCCTCCCCAGCCAATGTTGCGCACATTCCACACGGTCTCTCATTACTGCAGGACCCATCCACAAACATTTCTTTCGCTAATGTCTTAAACCCTGGCCAAATAGTTCCCAGGATCAGTGGATGAATGAGGCGAGGACTAATCGCCTCTTCCACTATGTTCGTTTGCCCTCAAAATTTAACGATGATGGGCACCAGCAGATATTCATGAACATTCCTGTGTACACACCTCACCTTCACCAACCATGCATTTCCCAGTGCCTCCCCTTGAACCAAGCACTGTTGAATAGAGGTTTGGTTACAGCCTGAAACCACCAAGTGCCTGGTATGTAGCCCCTTGGACACTTAACGGTAGCCCCTTGGACACTTAACAGTATGCAGTACGTTACTACCCAATCAGAGCAACCTGTGGCGAATCGGGGATCCAGCTCAGCGCCCCCACCTCCATCACATGGCATTAGTCCTGGAAGTGCCCATGCTTCCTGGAGCGCTAGCTGACTGGCCCAGACTTGACTCCCTCACCCTCAGCCCCAGATTCACCCACCTGCGGGAAAGAGGACAACACAGAGGGAGAAGTAGGGGGAACATGGGAGGGGGGAGCAGGCTTTGGGGGGAGGGGCCACCGTTTCCATGGAGTACGCAGAGGGGTGGGAGGGGCCCATCAGCCACTGCAGAGCACCTGACCACATCATACACCACGAGAGATCAAGCACACCTGAATCACATTGTGGGATAATGAGCACTTGACTATAAGTGCTGTCTTGTGTAGTACATTTTGTCAAGCATTTATCATTGTTGTTGTTGTTCCATGCGTTCCAAGCTGTCACTTCTAGTTTGTATGATTCTTGACTTGTGTCCGTAGTTCATGTTTATTGTTCTTATGCTCACCCTTGTATTTTTTTGTTTGTACTTTGTTTAATAAATCATTATGCCATTATAATAACCTCCACACTTCTGGAAAGGCTTTCCACTAGATAATAGAAGTTTGCTGTGGGGATTTGTCCTCATTCAGTCACAAGACCATTACTGAGGTCAGACACTGATGTCGGTTAAGGAGGCCTGGGGTCAGTCAGCATTCCAATTCATCCCAAAGGTGTTCAGTGGGGTTGTGGTCAGGGCTCTGTGCAGGACACTCGAGTTCCTCCACTCCAACCTTGGCCAACCAATGCACAAAGGCACTGACATGCTGGAATATGTTTGGGCCTCTTAGTTCAAGTGAAGGGAAATTGTAATGCTATAGCATACAAAGACATCCTACACAAAGTGTGCTTCCATCTTTGTGGCAACAGTTTGGGGAAAACCACACATGGGTATTTCTCAGAAGCAAGGCTTCCAGAGCTTTCTCTCTAATAGCAATTTAATGTGTC
Source organism: Pangasius djambal (assembly GCA_022985145.1). NCBI lineage: Eukaryota > Metazoa > Chordata > Actinopteri > Siluriformes > Pangasiidae > Pangasius > Pangasius djambal. The sequence continues at coordinate 8,447,519 of CM040979.1, forward strand.
AGAAAATTTTTGGCCTCCGGATGTGTATTTTAGAAATTACAACCATATCGGCAAAATGATGGTAGGTGAATGGGTCATTTAATGTTAATGTAGTGCACCGTAAAATGTTTTTCTCTTCTTTCATGTAGAGTTGCCCATATTTGAAGATTGGTCTTCTGGATATTTAATGGGGATTGCAGGACAGTATCCAGTGGTGCTGCTGTTTTGCTCCGCGCATGTTTTGCCCCGGGCTGTTTTGCTCCGCGCTTTTTTGCTCTGTTTGCTTCCGGTGTGACACGAACTGCACCACCTCGTGGGGCTTCCTGTGCGACATGGGTTGTGTCGTGCCACATGTGTGACATTGCCCCACGTTGTTTCGCATGGAATTGGTAGACTTTGATTCATTCTTTTTGATTTTTTTTTACCCTATGTCCAGGCTGGTAAACCCATCTTCTAATATTGTAATTGAGTCCTATAAGTGAGGGCTTCTGTGAAAGTCGGATCACCTGGCTGGTTTGTTACTTTTATTGAAATTGTGTATGGGTTTCTTCTTTTTTAGTGGGGTTAACCAATGCTTTATTGATTTTCTTATGTTTTTGAATATTGTTGGTTTGTATTTTTGGTGTATGATAAGTTTTGTTTTTTGTCCTGTGTGTTTTAGGAGTCAAGCCCCCAGGGCAGGCCTCAGGCTGTCCCTCCTGTATGGTGGCGGTGTTTCCGTCACGGCGTGCTGTGTGGTTGTGCATGATTTCACCGGTGTGCTGTGTGAGTGAGCTGTGTGTCTTGGTTGAAATACAGATTCTTATATAAAATCAAGGAGGTTGAAGTTGGTTTATCTGCCCTGGGTTGACTTTGATCCCTAGTCTTGTGTGGTCTGTGTGTTCTATAATTGTGAATGTGGGACCATGATATTGGGGGGATAGTTCCCTCTATTTTAATGGTATTATTGTGCGTGATTTCGTGTTTTTGCTATTTTAATTAACTGAATTTTTTTTTGTTTTATGTGATTGATTTTTACATTGTTAATAAAGTATTAAAGTTTCATACCTCTGCATTCATTCTTCTGTTTCCTACCCTGGAACAACGAACCTGTGTCCCTTTAGATAGTGTAACGATGGTTCCCTGTACCTAACAGGGTGGCATAGTCGGTGCAATTGTTTTACTAAATTTGTATTTCTGGTTAGCCCGTTCCGCCATAATCTGGTGTGACTGGTTCTAGTGATCGGTTAAGACTATCACTGGTTAGACCGCTTTGCCACATATGCACTAAAATCATAATCTACAAAATTGTCATGATTGCACATCCTGTAGCATACAAGTGTTTGATTGCTATAGTACTCATTTTACACAAACAATGGGAAACAAAATCACCACAAATACACCAGTTACTATTTTAGGTGTCACCTCACAGCTGGTTCGATCCTGAGCTCTGGTTACTGTCTGGGTGGAGTTTTACATGTTCTCTTCATGTCCTCAAAGGTTTGCTCCAGGTTTTCCCATTTCCTACTCCTTCCCAAAATGTTAAAGTTTCCTTAGCTGTGAATGTATATGTGCAAGGTGCTCTGCAAACCTTAAATTGTTGGAGTTGCCAGAACAATGGAAGTGCACGATTGCTCTTTGTTCTAAGAGTAGCTTATACAGAAGCGCAGCTGTGACTGATATCAGTATTGGAGAGTACCAAAAAACGTGTACTCTTACTTGGTCTGAAAAACAAATGATATTAATAGATCCGTAATTTATATTATTACAAGAATCAGCCCACAGAAGTGATGGTGACCCTTGCATGTATTTTCTTAATAATAAATCATTTAAGCAAATGTGCTGTTTAACAAAGAACAACATATACAGTGATTGCTGATAATGGTGAATATTTCTGTAATTAATAAACTAAAAATTGTCACTGTTGGCAAATTTCTGTGGTTTAAGAGGAATAACAGATGTTAGGACATGTTATTATAGGAAAATAATCAATTCAGTTCATGTTCATAGCAATAAAATAAAAGAAATAGATATAAAAGAAGAGAAATGCTTCAAGCTAAATTTGAATATTATCTGGAACTGTCTTCACCAATTATTTCCACTCATGTCTAGTTTCATTATGAGTCACTACTGCCACCTCGAACCCCAGAAAAGATCCCTGTGTGTGAGCGGCAAATGGGCAAGTGTGTGAGATTTCAAAGCCCCTACAGGGGAGGGGCTATGATTGAAAGTTTGTTGAAATGTAACAGAAAAAATAAAAATGTTGCACAGTTCTGTCAGTGTGGTGTACCACAGACATGTTCTTCAGCATCTCTCTCCTTGTACTTTCTGTCTTCCCTTGGTGTGGTAATGTATTCTGTATTCGATATTTAAAACCTATATATGCAATTTAAAAACTAATTGTTGCTTTTTTATGGTTTAAAACTGTGATTGAAACATTACAATGTTTTCAACATTATGCCCTATAACATTATAATTATAGCACTATAACGATATTGTTTGTTTTCTCAGGGGCAATGGAAAGTGGTATTATTGGAGGAAATGAAGCGAAACCACACTCCCGACCCTACATGGTGTCTTTTCAGATTAACAAAAAACACGTGTGTGGTGGTATGCTTATCAGAAGTGATTATGTGCTGACTGCAGCCCACTGTGTAGAGTATGTTCTTTGTGCTTTTGTACATGTATAAAGACTATTCTAGCATATAGTAGTCACATAATATAGTAAGTAAATACAGTAAAATCTGATGTGCATTAACTGTGACACTAGCAACATTGGATACTCTGGAAAGGACCAGCTGGAAGTGGTACTGGGGGCTCACAACATCAGTCTAAAAAAGGAGCCCCAGCAGCAGAGAATCCAAGTGCAGAAACACATCAAGCATCCCTGTTACAAGCAGAACGAACGTCCAAATGATATCATGCTACTGAAGGTACTTCTTTCTACTTTCACAACATTTGCTTCTGGTCTTTTAGTATTAACCAGCTCTCACCTCAAACACTACCTAACTAATCTGTTACAGCTGAAGTCCAAAGCCAAGCTCAACAAGTTTGTGAAGGACATTTCTCTTCCTAAGAAGAATGAGAACCTTCCAGACAGTCAGAAATGTTCAATAGCTGGCTGGGGCAAGACAGAACAGAACAGCGCTGAATCAAGTGTCCTACGAGAGGTCACACTCAAAGTACAGAATAACTCTAAATGCAAGAATCTTTGGCAGAACTATTTTGACACAGACAGCATGATCTGCACTGTCTCTGATGGGATTAAGGCTTTTTGTCAGGTATTGCAATGTAGCAACATGTACAGGATGTGCTGTTAAAGGAAAATAATCAATGACAGTGTGGTGTCATGTGGTGTCAAAGATTATTTTCCAATAACAGCACAACCCAAGCTGTTTTATTCCTCTTATACCATAGCAATTTGTCAATAATTCATTTATTTTCTTGCATTTTATCCATTTAAAGTTACATTTAATATTGTGATATGTCAGCAAATCAACTTATTACTTACTTGATAACAGTTATAAACAGTCCCAAAAAATCTGTTTATTATTGATCTTATATTATGTGTCCCCGTGAATTAGCTGTTACTATTGAAACAAGAAAGTATTGGCATATGTGCACTGAAATAAACCTGTCATCTGCCTTCAGTGCTGTTGGCACTACTGTCAGTGCTGTGCTGTTACAGAAAATTAACAACTTTAAATTTGAGTACAGCACTGTGGTATGAAATCCTTTAAGATCAATCTTGGCTTTTAAAAGCATCCTAGTGTCAAAGCACAAATAATTCATGGAATTTTATTCTCTTGTTCTCTCTGCAGGGTGATTCAGGGAGTCCTCTTATTTGTGGAAATAAGCCACAAGGAATAGCTGCATATACCTACCCTGACGACTGCTTAAACCGCAAGTATCCAGAGGTATATATGAAGATCTCCTACTTTCTTCCATGGATTAAACAAGTTATAGGCTAGAGAGTGAACACAATGGAAGTAACCACAATCCAATAAAATATACATTGCATATATGAAATATGTGTCTTCTCTTCTATTGTATACCTCTCACATGGGCATTTATGTTATAGAGTAAAAAAAAGATAATCAAATATCCTAGTTGTCGCAATAAATTATTTCGATACAGAAAGGTTTAAACTTAAATAAATTAATGTGAAGCTAAACAATGTCATTTCGAGTCTGACGCAAAGATGTAGTGGGGGTGGGTTTGATACACAGGAACAGGAGAAAAAGCCACAAGCCTTTGCAGTGTTTGTACTCACTCAGACTCTGTCTCGGTCACACAGACACAATATGTGTCAGTTCAAAATAAAATTGGGGGGAAAAACGTAAGCATGAGCTATGAGTTGCAATTAGTTTTGAGGCTAAAAAGCCGGCACAGTGTTCATCATTCACAGACTGAGTTTATGATTCTGTTCTACACTGCATGTGTAACTGCAGGCTGGACTCAGGTCTCTGCGGAAATAGCTCTTCTCGATAACCTGAGACATCAGAATGACACCAGCACATCAGACCAATACATCAAAGCAAATATAACCTTGTGCAATAAGCACAGAATTATCTACCCATCTTTAAGACGAATTAAAAAAAAAAATCCAGAGCCTATCCCGGGAACACAGGGTGTTCTATTAGATGACTTTATATATCATCTTGTCTAGCTTAAATCTAGAGTGCACTAGTTTTCTATACTTTGTCCCTCTGGGTAAAGCCATACAGAGTCTTTTCCTATCAGAGATGGATTCTTTTTTTAAGAGTGTATGTGGTCAATCTTGTGTCTGTATGTTGAAACCTCATTAAAAATGTGCTTCATGTGGTGAAACCACAGTGAAGTGCATGTACATAGTACACACACAAAGGGAGGGAGAAACCTTTCAGGGGAAGGTCATGACTTAAAGCAATGATAGGCGATAAGCTTCTTTTGACCTGATGCACTTTACATTATGAAATATTTTACATCAGGTTTCCCATCACACAGTGGGTATTGATGCAAATTTGTAGCACAATACCTCCAATGCCTCCTCACTCCCACATCAGTGCTGTCAGTATTTGACATGAATTAGTAAACCTGGTCAAATGAATACATAAGTTACATTTATTACAAGAACCCCCCCCCAAAAATAGTTTTTTTTGTGTGTGTGTGTGTGTGTGTGTGTGTGTGTGTGTGTGTGTGTGTGTGTGTGTGTGTGTGGAGGAAAGAGTGACCAGCTGTGGTAAAAGGTTGTAAATGTGTGTATAAAGGTGAAATTCTGCTCCACACAAAAATGTGAGACATTTTTTTATTCAGCTAATTCATGTAAATATTATATACACAAGTTTGCTAACACAGCAAATATACAGGTTTAAAAATTATAAATTACAAAAGAACAATAATAAAGACTTTCATGAAAGCTAAATCATTGATCGCCACTATGTGACAGATGCAGAGAAGGGATTTTCTTTGAGCATGTGTATTATTATGTGGCTCTTAAAAAGTGAATAAAGTAGACTTCCGGTGTGGCAATGTGAGGTGAAGAAAAACGCGTGTTTGCAGAGCTCCCGATAGTTTCTGATAATATATGCTTTAATAGTGCCATTCAAGTAATAAAAACATCAGCAGTAAATGCCCCGCCAACAACGAGAACCAGCATAGCTGGCAAATTAGCAACAATGGCTAGCGCAGGGAAATCTGAAGAAATCCCTGCAGATAACGACGGTGTCTCTATGAGCCAGCTAGTAACGGAGTTAACAAAACAACGAGCTTCAATAAAAGAAGACATTTCAGCTCTGATTCAGGAGTCCAAGAGACATTGGTGAATGCTTTAACGGAGACATTGGCAACTTTTGAGTCCCGTCTGTGCGCCACAGAGACACTCGCGAGCGATAACTTTTCGGCACTGGCTAAACTATCAAAACTCTTAACCCTCTATGGTACCATGTTGCCTCCAGGAAACATAGCCTATTTTAGTGTTTTTTTTTTTTTTAAATGAGACACACATTTAATTGGTCAATGCTATTTCAAGGAGGAGAACTCAAATACTAACCAATGAAAATTCTAAATAGTGGTCACATGACCCACAAGGGGCCATCTTGCTTCCTCTTTCAGCAGATGTGCACAAGTCACATGTCTCCATATTTTCTCTAAAGAAAAGTGCATTTTTCAACAATTTTCGTCCAGATAATCGCCTGCAAAAAAATCTGAGTCACCTTCATTGGTAAGTAAAGAAGTATTTTCAAAAACTTTACATTATATATCATCAAATGTATTTTAGGAAATTACACCTGCAGATGCTGTTGGAAAAGAGGAAGATTCACTGCCTTAGTACAGTCAGAACTAACCGTCTGGCTGGATGCTGTCTCCCCACTGATCAAGACATTAAAAGGAAAGGAAGAGGGGCTTTTGAGGAAAGGGAGACCATTTATAATAGGGTTATTCTCAGGGCTGTGAAGTGGCATGATATTCGTGCAGTCACTCTACTTTCAACCTTTGCCTCGGCGAATCCAGCAAGCACTGTGATGAGACGGGACCAAAAAAAGGAAGACAACAGTTGAGGTGAAATGCCTGAGTATCGTCACCACATACAACAAAGGGATGGGAGGGGTTGATCTACTGGACTCCCTCATCGCCCTCTACAGAACAAAGATTCGATCCAAAAAGTGGTATCACCGACTGGTCTTCCAAATGCTTGATCTGGCTGTTGTTGTGGCCTGGCTCCTCTACCGGAGAGATTGCAGAGCCTGTGACATCCCCCCAAAGGATGTGTGCAGCCTTGCAAAATTCAAAGCTGATTTTGCAGCATGTCTCTGTATGGAGAAGAAGACCTTGAAGAGACGGGGGAGACCGTCACAGCACAGTGAGGAAGAACAGCCTGAAAAGCATCCAAAAGCCCCTGTAGAACCACGACAATCAACGCTGGTTCGCTTTGATCAGACAGGTCATTGGCCTGTTTGGGCTGAAAGAAAAGGGCGATGCAAATTCCCAGGTTGTTCAGGCATTGTAAAAGTGCAGTGCTCAAAATGTGCTACATACCTTTGTTTTTCTGTTGAGAGGAATTGCTTCCTCAAATTTCACACACAGTGAGGTGCCAATTTATGTTGATTTTTGATGTTTTATCTTGAAACAACACTAAATGTAATGTTTTGATATTATAACTTGTTATTATGGTTTTGTTATACTTGTGTTCCACGAAGGTACAATGTTGCCTGAGAGCAACAGCTAGATAAGAAATGTTATTTTTATTAAAAATGAAATGTGTATTGTAATTAAAAACTAGATAAATCTGTTTGTTCAAGTGATTTGTAAAAGACGTTGATGATTTCAGTAAATACATTTCTTTTTTCCTGAAATGTCAAATGTTTTAATTTGTCCGTTGTGGTACAATGTTGCCTTGAAGCAACAAACTAATATTCAATAAATAAATATCAAAATAATGAAAATGCTAACTGATATTCTTATAGTCTCTAATTTTAAGCAGGAAAATCATCACAAATAATTTTTTCCACATTGATATCACATTGCATACCGTACAGGGTTAAAGAGCGACGCTTATGGATCGAGTTGATGACTTGGAAAACCGGTCACGGAGAGCAAATCTCAGGATTTTAAACGTTCCACAGAACAGCGAGAAAGGCCAGTCTACTGTCAAGTTCGTGTCCGAGATGCTAATGGAAATCATGGGCCAGGAAGTTTTTGAAAAGCCTCCCTAGCACACCTATGGCTGGGTCCAAGATCACAGGAAGGTCGAGCTTCCCGGCCACTGATTATATGTTTTCACAGATTCCAGGAGAAGGAAAAAGCGGTAAGATGGGCCAGACAGAATGAGGCAAAATACAAGGGCTCGACTTTGAGGATCTATCCAGACATCTCCGGTGATCTCGCCAGAAAGCATGCCACATTTAGAGATATTTCTTTTCAGTACGCCTGAGGAAGCTCAGCAGTTTTATGATCAGCGGATTGCTACATGTGAATAACTCCTGGTATCATTGCAACGATATTGTGAATCACAGAAGAGTCATGTTGACTTTTAGGTAGGCCTAAGACACCATGATAACTGGAAAACCCTTTTCAGGACACCCCTATTTCTATGTGCAATTCCTGTTTTAGAGGGGTTTATATGTTTTTCTCTGTGTTGATAATTGCAATGCCTTATTTTTTATAATTCATTGGTTATATTATTGATCTTAGATCCTGAACATTAGGTCTAACTTCGAGCAATAGGTGGGCACCTTCTGTTTTAGGGTGATTTATACATCTCTTTCTTGACACCTTAATTTCATTCATTGAATATGTCATTGACTTTATATATGATAAGGTTTAAAACACTTTAAGTGATTGGTCTGCTATATTACACAATGCACTCTATTTTACAGACCATTCAATCGTATTCATGATTTACAACTCCACTGTAGATTGGCTAAAAATTGATGTCTTGCATCTATAGTTTTGTTTTTATGTGGTACTATATTAATAGTGCTTCAGATCTGCTTATACACTTATTAGTTATTATGCAGTACTGTATTTATTAATAGTGCTTCAAGCCTGCTCATACACATATTTTTATGCTTGATTTGGCATTTTATGCTTAACTTTGATTACTTCGGGAGCTCTGGGGAAAAGAATGAAACGTATATGGACTTGGATTATCGGGAGTTGAGAGATTGTTGTGAGCTGCGGTTTGAGCTGCGAATCAGACCACGCCTCCATAATTCCTGATATTTGTTTTTCTTATAACTACCCAACACGGCCAGTATGGAGGTTAAACACGACTTTACTTTCAGATGAAAACTTCTGCCAATTCATATCTTGTGCGATTGACAATTTTCGACTAACTAATAAAACAGATTCTACATCACCATCACTATTATGGTAGACATTTAAGGTTGTAATAAGGGGAGAAATAATATTGTACTCTGCCTCACGTAATAAAGAAAGGAAAAAAACACAGGGGAAACTCATTGAATCTATACAGAAAACTGACCATCAGTATGCTAAGGCCCCAACGGGAGAACTATATAGAGAAAAACTTAGTCTTAAGACAAAATATGATTTATTATCAACAGGAAAAACAGAACGTGATTTAGTTTTTGCCCATGCCAGGTTTTAGGAAACATGGTGAAAAGGCAGGCCGTCTTCTTGCTCAACAGTTAAAAAGTAAATCAGCATCTCGGCTTATTCCAAAGATTAGGAAAACATCGCAAGAAACTATAGTAGATCCCCAGGAAATTAATACTTCTTTTCATAAATATTATTCAGATCTGTACAGTTCAGAATTTCCACATGATGACTCTTTCATGTCAACATTCTTGGCTAATGTTAACCTACCCACAGTTAAATTAGATCATAAGAATAATCTTGATAAACCTCTACACCTTCAAGAGATAGAGGATTCAATCAGAGCCATGCAGAGTGGTAAAGCTCCGGGAGCAGACGGATTTCCCGTCGAGTTTTATAAAAAAAAATTCCTTACAACTGTATCCTTTGCTTCTTAATATGTTCAATCACTCTCTGGATCAATCAAAACTGCCATCAAGTCTTACGTAGGCCCATATCACAGTTCTCCTGAAGCCAGATAAAGATGCCCTTGATTGTAGTTCTTATAGACCTATTTCCTTACTAAATGTAGACGTTAAAATTTTATCTAAAGTACTGGCCTCTAGAATAGAGTATATAATACCAGATATAATTTCACAAGACCAGACAGGCTTCATAAAAGAGCGCCACGCCTTCATTAATATTAGGAAACTTCTTAATGTTGTGCATTCTCCTGTGTCAGAGAGCAGTCCTGAAGTGATTATTTCTCTAGACACAGAGAAAGCATTTGATAGTCGAATGGAACTATTTATTTGCTGTATTAGATAAATTTGGATTCGGCTCAAAATTCATTTCCTGGATTCACCTGCTTTATCATCAACCAAAGGCAGCCGTAGTCACAAATAAGATAGTATCACAGTATTTTTCCTTGTCTAGAGGCACACGGCAAGGATGCCCCCTTAGCCCTTTGCTATTTATTTTGGCTATAGAGCCATTATCATCAGTACTCAGATCATCACAATCTATTAGTGGTATTAAAAGAATGGGTGCAGAGTATAAAGTCTGGGGGGGGCAAAAAGCCAAGAATACGCAGAGAGTTTGTTGAAAGACCTAAAAAGGATGGAGGACTGGCTCTCCCAAATTTGCTAAATTATTATTGGGTAGCAAATTTACAAAAAGTTGTCTATTGGTTTCAGTCCCCACGCTAAATCTTGCAAATCAACATCACTGGCGGTGCTGATTACAATGAAGTCGCCATTCTCACCATCGCAGTTTTCCTCAAGTCCAGTTGTAATTTCGACTCTCAAAATATATAACCAGTTTAGGCAAGCATTTCAACTCACAGACTTTTCCTTCGAAACCCCCATATGTAATAATCATCTTTTCCAAGCTGCTAAGCTGGATGCTACTTTCAAGCAATGGCAGGACTTGGGCAAAGTTAAATGTAGTGACTTTTTCATTGATAATATTTTTGCTAATTACAATGATCTGATTCAAAAATGTAATCTTCAAAAGTCCGATTTTTTTCGATATCTTCAGGTTCGTCACTTTATTCAGGCCCATTGCTCCGTGTTTCCTCAAATGCCCTCTGAATCACGATTGGACTTGGTTCTTAAGACCCCTATACACCTTAAGAGCCTCATTTCCAAAATATATAACTTAATTATAACATTCCAAAATATATCACTAGAGAAGATCAAAACGGAATGGAGAGGAGAGTTGGGAATTGACATATCCGAAGACACTTGGGATAAAGCTGTTAACAGAATAAATAAGACTTCATCTTGTGCACGACTCAATCTGATTCAGATGAAAGTTCTCTACCGTATTCACTATAGTAAAACCAAACTGGCTAAACTATACCCAAATATAGATGAAACGTGATCATTGCAATGCATTTAAGGCAGATCTAACCCATATGTTCTGGTCATGTACACAATTTTGGTTTTCAATATTTGAGATTTTAAACTCTGCATTTAATTTAAGAATTCACCCTAACCCAATAATGGCTTTGTTTGGAGTCACAGGTGACGACATTCACATAACTAAAGATAAAGAAAATGCCTTGGCATTTGCAACATTAATAGCTAGAAGAAGAATTCTTTTAGAGTGGAAATCGCCAATGCCACCTAAACTGTCGCTATGGATTAGTGATGTAATGTTGTTTCTAAAAACTGAAAAAATCAAATATTTTCTCAGAGGATCAACCAGAACGTTTTACCAAGTATGGGATCCTTTAATAATCTATGTCGAGAAGAATGTACTCCTCCAACTGTGACATCCCCACCCATATCCCCTTCTCCTTCTTCAAAAGTGCCTCTGTCACTGAATACTTTCAATGTACCTTGTTCTGACAAAAATATAATAATCCAAAAAAAAAAAGTGAATAAAGTAATAGTACCTGGGTGTGTATGAATTAATTGAGCTTGAAGGAAAATGAGACAATACACTCTCTTTGTCTTCATCTGGATGTTTTATACATTTGTCACAGTTTATACACGCAAATGATTAGCTGGGAAGAAAATCACTGATGAATGTGTAAAATATTTAACTGAGTTTTATTCTAGAATTTTACTCTTATAATCTCATACTAAAAGAAACATGAGATGTCTTTTAGTGGTCAGTTTAGTGGTGTTACTTTTTTTTTTTAGCAAGAATCTCTTATAGGTTAAACAAAACAGTTTTGTGGTGATCAAGTTGATGAATCTGCTGAGATTAAAATACTGCATGTGTAAATGACATGAAGTCACTGTTAAAAGAAATTAAGACACTGTTATAAGAAGCTGTCATGCGTTAGAGTCAGAGATGGATGTATATGCAGTTTAAATTTTAAAGGAAACTGGCAAACAGATCCAAAACGTGAAGCAAAGGACGTAATCGGGACCGGCAAAGAGTCAGGTGATCAGAAAACAACACCACAAGGGTAAATCCAAAATTCCAAAAATCAGGTAGCAAGGCGAGATCAAAACCAAAATGTCAAAAGCACAGACTCAAAGGCTTGGTAAGATCAGGTGAGCATACACTTAGCATTACTTCGCACAGAACAAAGAAACACAAGGGCTTAAATACAAAGTTTATAACACTAGAGAGACAATCAATGACAAGACATGGGTAGAGATAAGACGTGAACACATGGCAATGTAAACAAACACTTGACAACACGGAAATGGGCACTGTGGTGCTGAGAGTGCCATCGGCCTCTGGCATGAGCATGGCTTGGGAGACCGCACCGTCTGCCTCCTTGCGTGAGCTTGGCTGGAGCCTTTATTTCCTCTTCATTTCCAGCCCTCTCCTCTGTGCAGCAGCTCGTGTTCGGCTGACTGGGTTCAGCCAATATGCAGGCTCTTACTCACCCCCTCAAAAAATTCCTAGGGGAGGCTCATACCCGGGCAGCCAGAGCACCCTTCTCAGGAGACTAACAAAGTCGGCTGTGTTCTTTAGGGTTAGGTGTCCTTGGGTGACCAGGCCTTTTTTTTTTTTTTTTTTTTTTTTTA
>CM040979.1:8484942-8519087 GCA_022985145.1 Pangasius djambal
ATGGGTTCTCTGTTGAGTCTGGTTCCTCTCAAGGTTTCTTCCTATCTCCATCTCAGGGAGTTTTTCCTTGCCACCGTCGCCTCGGCTTGCTCATCAGACACACTCTCACACTTCATCTTACTTTTTTGTTTGTGTAAAGCTGCTTTGAGACAATGACATTGTAAAAAGCGCTATACAAATAAACTGAATTGAATTGAAACTGAATTAATGCCTGAGAGCGATATTTTAAGACTTCATCTTCATCAGTGTAACATTATGAACAATAACCAAAAGTAAGAAACCATGGCTCTTTATAGTGCCCTAAAAATTCCATATGGAACCTGCTGAATAAGGTTCTTACAAGAACCTTTTAGAAATGGCTCCAAAAATGTTCAGATATTGATACAGGACATCCATCCATCTTCTGTACCACTTATCCTACACAGGGTTGTGGGGTAGCCTCGAGCCTATTCCAGGGGACTTGGGGCACAAGGCAGGGGACACCCTGGATAGGGTGCCAACCCATTGCAGGGCACAGTTGCACACACAACAGAAAATTTGGAAATGCCAGTCAGCCTACAACACATCTTTGGACTTGGGGATGAAAGCTAAATACCTGGAGGAAAAACCCGAAGCACGGGGAGAATATACAGGTTCTGTGCACACAGGTTAGAGGCAGGGTTCGAGCCCCCAGCTCCAGAGGCGCAAGGCAACAGTGCTAACCACTAAGCCACCCCAAGCAAGACAAAAAAAAACTTATGGTATTATATACAACAGTTTTAAATGAGTATAGCTCATCTTGTTCAGTTTAAATCAAGAAGCCACAAGTTTTCTATGCTTAGTGCCTCTGGAAAAAAAAAAAAACACGGAGTCTTTCCTATCACAGAGGGATCCGAGTTCAAACCCTTTAGTTAAGAAGCATCCAAAGATTCTTTGAGGAAGCCTTTTTTAAGAGTGTGTGGTCAGTCTGATTGTTGATATCTCATTAAAAAGTTCTTTGTGTTGAGTACACAGTCCCTCAGTGTAAGTGCAAGTACATGCATTAACACACAAAGGGAGGGAGAAACTCTTGAGGGGACTAGTGGTAGACTGACTTATGACTTGATGCACTTTGTCATTATGAAAATATCACTGACATCATGTTTCTCATCCCACAGTGAATTCTGATGCAAATTTGTAGCACAATACCTCCAACGCCTCTTCACGCCACATCAGTGCTGTGAGTAACTGACTCAGATTAGTAAAGGTGGTCAAATGAATACATAAGATTCCAGTTATGTGTGTATGCTCTATGACAAGACTCCAAAAATACCTGTTGTGTGTGTTGTGTGGGGGGAAAAGAGTGACCAGTTGTAGTAAAGGTTCTTGGGTTGGAGAATGTAGGTGTAGCTGCTAAAATTGCGTATAAAGGTGAAATTCTGTTCCACACCACATTCTGCTCTCTTGTGTCTCTCTCTTCTCTTCAGTCTTTCTGTCTAGTCCAATGTTCATGTTTGATGCTTCAGTATGGCAGTATTGAGCAGTACTTAGTGAAGTTCTTCCATTTTTCCATTTTTTCAGTGTAGTGACAGGATTAAGCTTATTTTCTGTGGAAATCACATGCTACATATGCTACAGGTGCAGTAGATGGGTTGAAAAAAATGCCAGAGTAATCCTTTAATATGGTGTGAAACAGTGCTTTAGTCTTTTTCTAAAATTCATGTCCATACATCTCCTCCTCTTTAGTAGTAATGCTCTTGATTATTTCACGGTCAAATGCAAAGCATGGTCAGTGTCATTTACACTAACTGAACATTACAAGGATCTGTCAACAGAACCAACTATGACCCTTATGCTTATTTCCTTAGACATGTATCATGCAGACTGTATCTTTCAGTTTTGTGATCGCTAGCCACAGCCTTCTTCAGAAATTCTTGAGTAACCCCCACAATGGAATACCTGTACAATGGAATAAATATGTCAACTGCCTCACACTCGTATATTTTTGATCTCAAATAAGCCAATTCTGCATTCTGTGTGCCAAATACTGTATAAGTATTATGATGGTCATTATAATTATACACATTTTAGATCAATTTTCTTAGTAGATTTCCTTCCTGATCAGTTTCCTGCCAAATTTATTTTTGCAAAGTGATGAGGACATGCAGTAGCAATGCTGCAATGGTGAATATTAAACTCGTGTGAGAAAAGTCTCTTTATTCATCTAACTCACGTAAACATTATATACACAAGTTTGCTAATATAGCAAATATGCAAATTTATAAAACTGCATAAATTAAAAAGAAGATCAGTAATAATTAAAAAAAAATCATTTTCATTAAGGATGAATCATTGTTTACCATTAGGTAGCAGATACAGAGAAAGTATTTTGTTTGAGCCAGTGTATTATGTGGCTCATGAAAAGTAAATACAGAACAAGTACCTGGGTGTTTATGAATTAAGCTTTAACAAAAAAAAAATTAAGAAAATACAGGCTCCTTGACTTCATCTAGATGTTTTATACCTTTTCACATTTTACACATGCAAATAATTAACTGGGAAGAAGATGTATAAAATGGGTGGATGTGTAAAAGATGGAAACACACCTTAACTGAGTCTTATTCTATAATTTTTCCTCTGACTATCTCACACTAAAAGAAATTGCAAAACGTCTTTTAGTGGTCAGTTTAGTGGTGTTACTTCGCAAACGTTCCCAGGCCCACCTGCACTAGTGTACAACGTGCACACAGATATAACAATGGTGAGTTTGATAAATGATACAAGACTAAAACCACAAGCCTTTGTGGTGTTTTCACACACTCAGTCATAGTGAAGGCTCTTGAAGTTGAAGCGCTTCCTGTCTGTGAAGCCTGTCATCTACAAACAAGAACAGGACCGAATGAGAGATTACATCCACAGCAAGGCATTTAAAGGAAAATGTGGCAAGCAAATGGTTTTAAAAGCAGGAAACATTTGTTTAGGCTACAAAAACAGCACATTGTGCTGGTCATTGAGTTCATGATTCTGTTCAGAGTAAGATACTACATACTGCAACATCACACACAGAAACAGAACACACTCTCACCTGACTCAGGTCTCTGCTGAAGTATCTCTTCTCTATAACCTGGAACATCAGATAAACAATTCACCATTTACTGGTGGTTTACACCTGATCTGGGCATATGCAATACATGGATTAGCTAATACTACCCCCACAATATTCATATAAATCAATAAAACTGGTATACAGCAGGAAACAGAGATTAAAATTAATCCCTGGGTGAATTTATTATAATAAAAGAATTAAATTCAATTAGATTAAATTAATTTAAATAACACTTTGAACCAATGCACCATAAATTACATATAATAAAACATTAACTTATTATTAGTATTTATTTTTTTTAATTTATTAAAATCTACAATCATCAAAAATCAATAACTATTCAAATATTGTCATGTTGGTGGAACTTCAGCAAAATTCACTACTGGGTCCAACATTTCACTAGTGGCTCCAACAACAGCCTTCTAATGACAAAGTACCAGTTTGTCGGTTTAGTTACAGGTAAATCAAGTCCACTCTCGCTTTGTCAATATGCCCTGAAGACTTGCACTGAAATGTATGTGTGAATGATTTATTATCCACTTCGTGTTTGACTTGTAGTGAAAAAAGGAACTTTCTAGAAGTGTTATACCTACTATTCATTCATACTATCATGAACTGTATTTCCAGCCTCGCAAAGTTATATGCTAAGAAGATTAAAGTTGTATCAGGATGCCATATAATGCTGCTGGACTGAAATAATCAGTAGTTGTTGGAAAATGTGGTCAATAATTGGAGGCAATGAATGGGTAGGACGTCTTCAGTAGATCCATCACAGATACTGGAGCTCTCTTACCTTGTCAAAAAATCTGCTCAGTTTTACAGCATTAGATGAGCCAGCAGCAAAGTAGCGTGGATTTGTGCAGTCCTAAATGACAGCCAAATACGATAAAATAATAAACAATCAGAACTGGATCACATGGGAAATGGAGGTAGAAAACGTCACAGAATAAATTTCTTCTGGCTGTTAATGTTTTTCTGATATTTACAGTCATAAACTGTAAGAATCACCCACCAGGTTGATCTCCTCTGCATTGAAGTCTTCAGATAGGAAGGCGGTGCGAGTCAGGACGTCATTCCTCTTGTTTTCGGGGATTTGATCGTACTTGGTGCCTATTAGCAGGAGAGGGATGGTGTTGTCTGCAAACTGCTCTCTGTCATAATCCCTGCATATCCACAGCAGTAAGACTAAGAGTTATATGCACGTGCTTATATGCATGTATATGAATCACTACAGGAGTGCTGAAGCATTCTCGTTTCATTTACTCTTACTCCTAGATGCCTACTGCAAGTGAGAATGCTTTACATGTCTACACATGGAGCTAATCGTGTAAAGAATCAACAACAGGTAAAACAGGTGTAAAGAGGCAACAGGTAAATATTAATCAGCCTATTTAGAAACCATTGCTTCACTTTTACTTAACACTAACGGGGGCTGACTCACCCATTCGACACGATGACCCCTGTAGGAGAGGAATCTTTGTTTAATGCCTCCATTGACCAGCGATACAGATTCTGAGAGGATTTTTTGTTGGTCAGATCATGAACTAGAATAATGCCTGTGAAAACATTTCGGCATCACTGATCCACCATTATACAAGAATATATGTATTACATTGTCTGTAAATAATTCCAATGTAATCTACACCTGGATGTCATGGTCACTATTTAGCCATCAATCCATTGTTAAACTCCATTCCCGCTCGCAAAGTATCAATGGTTCTGATATCTTACCATTAACTGAATTGTAAAAAACTGCTCTGGTGCTTTTAACACTACTGGCGCTTCCCACAGAGCCTCCAACATCCCACAGTTCAATGTAGTAGGTCTTCTCCTCTGGCGTGCCTTCTTTGTAGTCATGGACCTGCAGCAGCATGGCAATCAACAAGTCTCAAACAGATGTTCCTTCAGTATAACAAGTGATAAAATAGCCACAGATGTGTATTAAGATAAGAAACAAGATAGAAACGATTAGAAATATTTCCAAATGTGACATACATGTGGATTTTTATTCCATTTAAGGCATTGGAAATTACATGTATAACAGTGTAAACATGTTAAATTTTCCATCCATCTATTCACTGTACCACTTATCCTACACAGGGTTAATTCTGTTTTGTTGATGAACTGTTTTTAAAAAAAAATGGTAAGGACAGTATAAATTATAAGCATTACCCTGACGTCCACAGAACAACCAACTGTCCATGATGGATTTCCCAAAACCTGGTTATGGCACAACAGATGAACTAAAGACGACTTTCCAACACCTGGAAGCACACAGTCAGTATGAGTAACTTATGAGGAATATTATGTTATAGCTAGATATGTTGGCCAGCTCTGCACATGAATGAAACTTTTATTTTTTATTACTGAACCTAGTGTGTTTGTCCTGTGTCATATCAAACCATGTCAAAACACAGACACCATTAAATCAGAAACGTAGTTACCTAGCTGCCCAGCTATTTTAGTTTCTCGCTCGAAACTTTCAGGAGAATCAAGAAAATCTCCTAATATCACACAGATTCACAAATTAATTCTGCTCCCCTTTTAATGTGCCTTACCTGAATCTCCCAAAACTAATACTTTTACTCTGTCAAGCGAGGACATTTTTATTTCCTCTATCACTAGCTAAGTTGAGGATGCAAAAAGTGCTTCCTGTCCGAACAACTGGACAAAATAAAAGTCTAATAAACTGACGAATTCGTTCAAAGGTAGCTACGGCAGCACGAAAAGTAATTGGCAGGATATCATATAGCCACTCACTCCCTATATAAGCGCACTACTTGCTGTGTACTTGCACTACTTAGTGTAAGGAATGTCATTGCATATACACCCTATGTAGTGCACTATAATGTATGTGCATTATGGTTAGCCGGTCTGGCGAGGACTTTTGTCTTACTTCCGGTTGGTATGAGCACGGGGGCGTGGCTTGAGCGAGAACAGGAAGAGCTCCGAGATAGACAACACAGAAAGCCGGTGTATTTTTGACTGGATTTCTGCAAGAAAGAAAGCCTTATGGCCGCGGGAGGGATGAAACTGTCGAGTTTATGCTGTCTGCTCTTATGTTTAATAGCGACAGTGCTCGCCGGGTAGGTGCCAGTCATTTTGTTTGACGGGTTTATTATTTCCTCGTTGGTGTAAACCGAGCCGCCGGCTGGTCCACATGTTCTTCTGTGATTGGTCTGCGCCGCCGGGGCGCCCTGGTAACGTTACAGCTGTGTAACGCTGAACTAAACTCTAATGACTTAGTGACTTTAAAGTGATTATAAAGTCTAGAGACTACAGAGGATATGCACAGGATTTGAACTTTTAAAATGGTTTCAGAATCAAGAAGATCACGTCTCTAGAAAAGTGTTGTTTATTGGCAAATCCATGTACATTAACCTTAACAGGCTACTAATCGGAATAGGCTCATATACACCTGTGACTCCTTCTGTACATCACTCAGGCTTTTTTTAAACAGGAAGTGGTTAATGAAAACCTGTAAAAAGAATTCAGTAAATGCTTCATCAGCCCTTATGTTATGTTTTTGCTATTTCTTTAGGAGGGATTTCTACAAGATTCTCGGAGTAAGTAAATCAGCATCTATCAAAGAGATCAAAAAAGCCTACAGAAAGCTGGCCCTGCAGCTCCATCCTGACCGAAACCAAGACGACCCCAAAGCCCAGGACAAATTTGCAGATCTTGGAGCGGCTTACGAGGTTTGTGTGTCTCTGTTACATTAGACTGTGCTGGACTATTATGCACAAATAATCTCCCTGTTATCTTTTAATTCCACCATGTGTTCAGTTCAGCACACTCCGAAATGACTAGAAACAGTGCACTGTGCAGTTATTTATAATAAACCAAGCCAGATTTATTTACTTTCGTCCCATCGAGCAAGAGCTCCATAGCTCTCTATGTGACAGGTATGATCTCGTTGCTGGTAGAAACCATGGAAGAATCTGATTGGCGGAGAGAAACGTGTGGCTTTTTCTGATTGGTTCAAAAGCCAGCTGACTGGTATCCTTGAAAACCCGACGTGGATCTGTGATAGCGTCCCTCAGGCAGTCACGTTGCACTGATTACAAATGAAAGCTGTCACTTATCAAATTTACATAATGTTATGCACAGGAAGCTTTCGCAGGAATTGAAATAAGGCAGGTGACATCCCTGTGAAAGTGATTTTGAAGAATAATATTTATTCAGAATATATTTCTTGATGTCGTTTTAGAATAAGCCGACTTGTGTGCTTTGGTTTCTGTTGTGCTCAGGTGCTGTCGGATGAGGAGAAGAGGAAACAGTATGATGCTTATGGAGAGGAGGGACTGAAAGAAGGTCATCACAGCTCACACGGTGATATATTTTCTAGGTATGCATTTAAAGTGGTTCATAAAATACAAATTTGCATGTTTGTCAAGCAAGGAATAAACCACAACAGGAAGTGCTGTTATAGGAAAATTATCCATGATGGGATGGTTACTCACTGAACAATTTATTAGGAACACCTGTAAACATACCCATTCATGCAATAATCTAATCAGCCAATCGTGTGGCAGCAGTGCAGTGCATAAAATCATGCAGATAAGGGCCAGCAGCTTCGGGTAATGTTCACATCAGCCATCATAATGGGGAAAAAATGTGATCTCAGTGATTTTAACTGTGGCGTGATTGTTGATGCCAGACGGGCTGGTTTGAGTGTTTCTATAACTGCTGATCTCCTGGGATTTTCATGCACAACAGTCTCTAGAGTATACTCAGAATGGTGCAATAAAGAAAAAACATCCAGTGAGCGGCAGTTCTGCAGATGTAAACACCTTGAATGGCCAGACTGGTTCGAGTTGACAGAAAGGCTACAGTAACTCAGATAACAAACTCTGTACAATTGTGGTGATCAGAAAAGCAACTCGGAATGCACAACTCGTTGAACCTTGAGGCGAATGGACTACAACAGCAGAAGACCACGTCAGATTCCACTTCTGTCAGCCAAGAACAGAAAGCTGAGGCAGCAGTGGGCACAGGCTCACCAAAACTGGACAGGTGAAGAAAGGAAAAACGTAGCCTGGTCTGATGAATCTCGATTTCTGCTGAGGCACACAGATGGTAGAGTCAGAATTTGGAGCCAACGGCATGAATCCATGGACCCAACCTGCCTTGTGTCAACAGTCCAGGCTGGTGGAGGTAGTGTAATGGTGTGGGGAATATATTCTTGGCACACTTTGGGCCTGTTAATACCAATCAATCATCGCTTGAATGCCACAGCCTATCTGAGTATTGTTGCTGACCATGTGCATCCCTTCATAGCCACAATTTACCCATCTTCTAATGGCTACCTCCAGCATGATAATGCACCATGTTACAAAGCAAAAGTCGTCTCAAACTGGTTTCATGAACATGATAATGAGTTCAGTGTTCTTCAGTGGCCTTCCCAGTCACCAGATCTGAATCCAATAGAACATCTTTGGGATGTGGTAGAACGGGAGAATCACAGCATGAAAGTGCACCTGAAAAATCTGCAGGAATTTTGTGATGCAGTCATGACAACATGGACTAGATTTTCAAAGGAATATTTCCAACATCTTGTGGAATCCATGCGAGCTGTTTTGAGAGCAAAGGGAGGCCCTACCCAGTATTAGTATAGTGTTCCTAATAAAGTGCTCAGTAAGTGTATTTCTATAATCTCATGTCCTGAAGTGTTATGTTTCTCTTATAATACAGTGATTTGCCAATAATTTCAATATTTAATATATTCCTGAACAATATGTTTTGCTTTTTAACCAGTTTTATTGATATTTAATGCTGTGAAACATCTGTGAAGCATGTTCATTATCACTTATGATATAACAGCTATAAACAGTTGTTCTTTCAACAGCCCCTTTTTTCACTTCCTTAAAGTAAAAAGTCAAGACTTTAATGTGGTGGAAAACTCACTGACCGTTACAAACCTCCAACACCCGAGACTCCTTCCATAATGTTAAATAAATATCTGTCTGCAGAAAACCGCACCATATCAACAAATAGGATTTTCTTTGTTAAATAACAGCACGTTTTTAAAATCTGTTCATTATTATCCTTGGATTATTTAGGTCGTCTGCCGTAAAAGTCCCTGTGAGTGATCTGTTACTATAGAAATTATAACATATTAGAACATGTGCATCAATATGATCCTGTGATGTGCATTACAACCAGCACTACTGTAAAATTAATCAGCACCTTCTGACCGATCAGATTCGAGAATTCAGCAGTGGTATAAATGTATATGGTATTAAATTGTCTACACACACAACTGTATTAGACAGATTAACTTGAATTCAGACTTCGCTGGTTAAAACTGTGCTGAATTATATTTCATTTTATGACACATCTTCAGTCTGATGTGTATTATTGGGTGTGTCAAACCCATAAGGGATAATTAAGATAAAGCAGCATGTGGCTACTCGCATTACTCATGTTTTGTTCTTCCTTTGACTGGGTTTTGCAAGATCTTGATTTTCCAGCTTTTTCATTGGTAATGGCCATATTTACAAATGTTCAATATTTAAAGCCTACACTAAAGCAGAATGAACTAGAAAATTCCATTTAAATTAAAAAAAAAGATCACAAAATTCAGCATTCATGTTTTATGATTCAAGTTTTGCTACCCAATTCAGAAAAAAAGGCTGTTATAACATATCATTACAGGTCATTGCATTATGGTCACTACAAAAAGCACTTAAATATATACAGTATTGGCCTAATATCTGTGTATGTACAAGATGCTGGTATGTATTGGACTGGGCCTTAGTATTTTCTGTTTATATTTGTTGCAGTTTCTTTGGGGACTTTGGGTTTATGTTCGGTGGAAACAGACAACAACAAGACCGAAACATTCCAAGAGGAAACGACATTGTGCTGGATCTTGAGGTTACACTGGAGGAGGTTTATTCTGGAAATTTTGTAGAGGTATGATTTTGCCTAGATAATAATCAGACATGCAGTGTTGTCTGTCAGTTTTTTTTTTTTGGTTGTTTTTTTTTGGCTTTGACTTGTTGGCTCGTTATGCAGAAAAATGAATATTTTTGCATAATGTGGAGTATGTAAAGTATCTGTATAGTGTAAAATTTCAGTCCTTGAACTTACAGCTAAATCTTGCAGATTTCAGATCAGTGTTTTTTTTATATGCTGTTTATATAACAGTTCTTAATCTATACAGATTACGCACTCCATTTATCCATTACACGCTTTCACTACTATACTGTCCAGGTATGTAGGGCTACAGCATTGTGCAGCTTTGCCTTTTCCTACTCCAGCACACCTGACTGAACCAGGGGGCAAAGACTATTGACAAAGATTAAGCACATGAAACCTTAGTAATTAATATTTTTCTCGTATTTCTGATATAGCTGGAATCATACCTTTGCACATAAACACCTCAAAAGGCAACTACAGATACACAACTGCATTTGGCCACTCTTTGTAATGCTCATGCAAACAAATTTCAGTAATGACCACTTTAATGGCAAATTAGAGGGATGCATAGTAGATCTTGAGCTCTGATGAAGGAATCGGTAATTAGCTGATGTATTTATTTAGAGCAGGAGATCCAATAAACTGTGCTGTGTTTCTCTCAGGATCTGTAAGTTGATACTGCTTATCATATTTAATACCCTTTGTGTGTTTGCTCTTCTCTCATGATGTAGGTGGTGCGAAACAAACCTGTTGCGAAAGAGGCTCCAGGCAAAAGGAAATGCAACTGTCGCCAGGAGATGAGAACCACACAGCTCGGGCCAGGCCGCTTCCAAATGACCCAGGAAGTAGTCTGTGATGAATGCCCCAATATTAGGTAAGTCTTACTACACCTTTGTCAGGAGAATATGTGCTGAAGTAGCTCTCTCACACACAGAGTAAATGATGCTGCAACTGTTTGCAGGCTTGTGAATGAAGAGAGGACACTAGAGGTGGAGATTGAGCAGGGAGTCCGGGATGAGATGGAGTACCCCTTTACTGGTGAAGGTGCTGTGTCTCTGTACAGAAACTGTTGGATTTGTCACACTTTAATTTTCCATAATTTCAGGTGTGGGTGCCTGGCGAATCAGTATTGTCTTTTGTTTCCTTGTGTGCAGGCGAACCCCATATTGATGGAGAGCCTGGAGATCTTCGCTTCCGCATCAAAGTCTTGAAGTAAGACCATTGTATAAATGCGGTCGACATTGTTCTTTCAGTATAGATTTGTTTTACTGTTATTTTTACATCGTGTGATAGAGATAATAAAGTGGGTCTGCTCAGGTGCTTAATGAGTTGTAGTCATATTTCTACACACATAATGGAGATTAGGGCTGCATTATTATGGCAAAAAAAAAAAGATAATTAAATCAATATGTCACAGCATTATGCTGCCAAACACTGGGCTAATGCATGTAAATGGACAGCCTGAGATCTGATCCTCCAGAGTACATAAACAATATCTGATGATAAAGATAGCCAATTAGCTGGTGAATATTGCAGTTGATTGTTTAACTAATCGAGGACATTGTGATAAATTTAGTTAATTGTGCAGCCATAATGGAGATAATGAAAGATCAATAACGTCTTGAAAGTGGTGTAATTTACATTGACAGTCAAAGGATGAATCAGGGTCATGTGTGACGAGCTTTTATTTGTTACTGTGTGAACTGTGTGATCGCCTCCTGTAATGGGGAATGTTATTTTTACAGACAGATATCTGTGTGTCCTTGCTTATTCTGTGTTTTTTGGTACTCTAGGCACCCAGTGTTCGAGCGCAGAGGTGATGACCTGTACACAAACGTCACCATCACTCTGGTAGAGGCTCTGGTTGGCTTTGAAATGTATATCCCACATTTGGATGGCCACAAGGCAAGCGTCCTAATTACCACTCACACCTTTATGCTGCTGTGCAAGTTCCCATGATCTATTTAATAAATTGTGTTTCTTCTGGTTTTACAGGTTCATATTGTTAGAGATAAAATTACTAAGCCTGGAGCTCGAATCTGGAAGAAGGGTGAAGGACTTCCCAACTTTGACAACAACAATATCCGTGGATCGCTTATAATAACCTTTGACGTAGACTTCCCCAAGGAGCAGTTTAATGAAGAGGAGAAAGCTGGTATGGCAAGAGTAAAGATTTATTGGTCTAGATTTTTTTTGGTGTGTGCATGGTATACTATAGTGCATGTCATAGTTTTTTTGCACAAAATCTCTTCCTCAGTTTCTGCTGCTGAGGTTTTCTGACTGATTCAGCATCGTAAATGGTGTCTATCTCTTTGCTTGTGTAGATATAAAGAAGCTGTTGAAGCAGACACCATCTCAGAAGGTTTACAACGGTTTACAGGGATACTGACACACCAGCCAACAAAACCAGGACTGATTACCCTG
This sequence comes from Pangasius djambal, assembly GCA_022985145.1. Taxonomy (NCBI): domain Eukaryota; kingdom Metazoa; phylum Chordata; class Actinopteri; order Siluriformes; family Pangasiidae; genus Pangasius; species Pangasius djambal. Next base: position 8,497,355 of record CM040979.1, read on the forward strand.
TCAAGTTCCATACAGCATATAAACACACACAAAAAAGAAGCAAGCATGGAGGGTTTATTTATTTTCTCAGACTGTACTCAGGATAGGTTGTCTGTACGTGTGATTTTTTTTATTATTATTTTTTTTAATTTTTGATTTGGGACTTTTTTAAAACTGTTTTCTTGAAGTAAGGTTATGGAAAACAGCAAGTTTTTTTATTAAACTTTTTTTTTCTCCCATTTTTTTCCCCTTGTTTAAGGCTTTTGTGATTACAGTTTCAGTATTTGCATTACAGTTTAATTGTTTTTCCCTCTTGGCCAGCCACTACCCAGTCATGAATCAACAGTACAGGAACTGAGCTGCCACAGAAAAGCGCAGTGAGAAAGACTGAGGCTTTATATCAGAGGACTCTTTTTTTTAGAAAAATACCAGCCTCTGTACTGTATGTTGTCAAAGCCGAATATTTCTCCTCCTAATTTTTCAGAAAGGATTTATATGATTGTGTTGTTTATTTGTAGATGCTTACCCTTGTACTTCCTTTTTTGGAGTATTTTCAATTTCTTTTCCATTTTGGGTCAGGTTTGTGAATTGTAAGATATTTCGTCCATCCTTTTCAGTTTTTAACATGTCAGACATCACCTCCATGACCTTGCCTATGATTAAAAATTTTCATCTGCTCCTGTTAAGTCCCATGCCGGTGTGTTTCCACCAAGGGACTACTGCACTAAAATTGCCAGGTGCCCAAGAGGAGGAAAGTTTACAATGATCACCACAAGATCTCAATTAAAAGTTTATAATGATGTATCAAACTGACTTTCTATTAAACACATTTTCCCTTGTCAGGCCACATGTCCAGCCCAGGTTAATAAGAGACAATAATGATTAATAGGACAGGTGCATATTTGTGTGTGTGTGTAACTACTTTGTGCTTGTTTATCAACTAAAATGTGTAGACAGTAAATGTTACCAGAACACCTGAAGAGAAGACCTGTAAACTATAAAATCCCTGTAAATTATCAGGTGTTTTGGATGCCCATGAGCCAGCCAACAGTGGTGTGTGAAGCAAGGCCATTAAGATTCTACTTTTATTGTCATAGTGCAGAGTACAAGTACAGAGCCAATGAAATGCAGTTTTTCGCATATCCCAGCCTCTGCTAGGAAGCTGGGGTCAGAGCACAGGGTCAACTATGATACAGCACCACTGGAGCAGATGTGGTTCAAGTGGCTCAAGTGCCCAATAACAGCAGCGCAGCAGTGCTGGGGCTTGAGCCCGCAACCTTCTGATCAGTAACACAGAGCCTTAACCATTCTGGCACTACTGCTAAACAAAGGCTGTTAGTGAGGGTACTATAGTTAAATGGCCTTTTGCAGTAGTAATCCACAACAGCAGTCTGAATCAAGCAGAAATGTGCAGTCACTTTAAACTGAGAGCAAACCTGGCTTCTCAGCAAAGCTACAGTCCATGTCTAACTGCACAATGCTTTTTCAGGGATTTGTAGCAATATCAAAAAACTTTGTGCACATTTTTCCTTTTCAGAGAAGACACAGGTCAATTTTTTAAAGATGTCACAAGTGTGCAATACAGAGGAGCTGCAAAGTAACAGGATAGCTTTCTCTTGGGAAAAGAGAACCAGGGCACTGAGATGATTATCTGGTTAGAGCCTCGTGTCTACAACAAAATCCATCACCGGAGCAATTATTTTACCATGTTTGAAACTGAGCAAAAGAACTAAAGAAGGCAAACTAAAGAAGGCAAAGATAATTAATAATTATGGTTATGAAACACTCTAATTAGTAAAGTAATAATAATAGTCATTATAAAGTACACAAATCACTAATGATAATTTTATAAATGAAGCACTGATGATACATTGGAAAATTTCACATTTCCACTGGTGACCCAAATACTCCTTTCTGTCCAACCACAACAACTTTCTGGTGTCTGCCAGCTAAGTTCTAAATAAACTGTGGTATTTAGAACAGTTTTTCCTCATGCTAAAAGTGTGTTTGACGACATGGTTCATGGTCTGTACCTGTAAAGCAGGAGCTAGCATGTGAGGGGTCACCATAACTTAATAACAGTAATTTCATCTCAGTATTCTTCTATCAATTTATTTGACATTAGAACATTACCAAATCACTGACACAAAATATATACAGTATATCTGGCATATTGTGATTATGGAACTTTTTTTTTTGTCATGTCAGCGTTTGTGGTCTGTTAAGGACCAATAATGGTAATGGTTTTAATGGTTAGCTGATGGTTTGTAATGGTATTTGTAGTAGAAACCATTAGAATTTCTGTGATGGTTTCTGTTGTTTTGGGGGGGAGGGGTTTTCCAAAGGGACAGTATGTGCGAGAGACATGATCCATTTTAAGATGGCTGCATTTATATATAGATTGATATATTCATATATTAGAATTCTGTGAAAGCGATGACAAACGTTTATAACGTTATGAGCAAATGAGTGATTCGTGTGGAATACAACAGTCCTTTGAGAAAAGTACCTGGCAGTTCATTGTTGTGCCTTAGTAGAGAAACTAATGCAGAACACTGTAAACAGGTAAAACCTTATGTAAGTGCTCACAGTCTCCAGTAGAGGGCGACAAAAGTGCATTAAAGTAGATTGCTGTCCAACTGTAAGGTAATAAAAGCTTTGAATGCCCTGGAAGTGTACGTTCTTAAACTACACAGACAAAATGCTGTGAGTGTGGGTTTCCTTGCATGTTAAGCAGATTCAGGTTAAAATAAATTAACAACAAAATCTGATTAAGGTCCCTGGTTAGATCATAAGCTCAGATTGTTCATGTTCTCCCCATAACTGTGTAGGTTTCCTCTGGGTTCTCTGGTTTTGCTCAATTGCCCCTAGGTGTGAACGAGTGTATGAATGTGTGTGTGTGTGTGTGTGTGTGTGTGTGTGTGTGTGTGTGTGTGTGTGTGTGTGTGTGTGTGTGTGTGTGTGTGGTGCTCTATGATGGACCAGCCTTGCTCTCAGTGTTCCTGGGCTAGGATCTTAATCCACTGCAATCAAGAGATGTTCAAGTCTGTTGCCATTCTAGCTGGACCATTCAAGGAAATTCACAGACTTACTGCGAAGTTACTCCTGTGTTGTCTTGTCTGTTTCAGGTCATGGTCATGATGGAAATTTAAACTATTCCCCAATTTGAGGTCTGGAGACCTAACAGGTTTTCCTCAATAACCTCAATAACTGTAGAATGTTTTAGTTACCTTTACCACATCTGAGCCTCGACAAAATCCCGTCTCAGACGTGTATAGACATTTACTTTGACTTCATGGGTTATTTCATGGGTTATATAAGAATTATTTCAATTTCAGTAAGTTTATAAGGCTTTGTCCATTCTTGAATTAGTCTGAATGGTTTCACAATGCACTGTATTATAGTAAATGTAATGATTATATAAATATATAATTGAAATGTCAGCAATGTTAACACCTACAAATAATGAAAATAATAATTAAAACTATATCGATTACATCAATATTGTTTCTTGTACTTTTCTTTGTAGAATTGCCTTATCTAACTGTGTCTTTTTTGGGGGGGGAGTGTCAAGTGGGAGCAGGCCACAACAGGAGTGGAGCAATTTGAGAGGAGGCAGCATTCTCCACTGAGAAACACGTCCTCTCTCCAAACCACACTGGTTCACATGTATGACTGCATGCATTTATGCATGTGCAACTCACCCCCACAATGTTATATTAAAGCTGTGGGATAAAGAATTTGCTCGGGTGGTCTGCCACACAGGCTCAGTCATTATAAGTGAGGGTTGAATCTAGGGGTGTGGATTTTTCACCTCTATCTGACACCTAAAAATGAGAACAGCATGAAATTGCCTCATGGAAATTGTTTTCTGGTGTGGATATTATTCATGTGGTACTTTAGTTTGTACAGAGTAATAATTAATTCTTGACTGTGAATGTGTATGTGATTATCTGATATCGAACGTTTAAGGAAAAGTCCTTTACTGTGGGTATACCAGAGTCCGTCCGGTACAGACCTCTTTCCTATGGGTTTGTGGCCACAGGAGGGCAATGTTACCCTCAATATTGCTCTGTAAGAAAGCAAGATGCCACATGTTTTCAGGATGTAAGCCACTGAGTGAACTGAACTTGGAGCCTGGCCTGTGCCCAGTGGATGTGAGCCCAGAGTTCAAAGGGGCACTGGCAGGCTGTGAAACTTAATGGCACACATAGGGGTTAAAGCTTCCTGGCAGAAGTGGTGCAGCGCCTCTGCTTACACTGCCTTGGCAGCACTTTCAGACTTTCACTTTTTCTGCCTTGGCAGTAGTTTTGGTTAATAGAGTCTGACTTTGTGTGTGCGTACATGTGTGTGAGAAAGAGAGAGAGAATACTGTAAATTCAGTTCATAGGTAAAATTTCTTGTCTTTTATATCTCAAGCAATACAGGGCTTAATAAAATTATACCTCGTAAGTAGTATTGTATTCACTACTTTCTGTAATGAAATCAGATCACATAACAGTTTCTGAAGTCTAAATGTCTGTTGTTGTTATCTATCAATATACTAACCAACAAAGCATGGACTGGGAAAAAACACAACTCAAAAAAGAGATCTGATGGACAAATCCTGCAATTTTGTGGTAGGGAGCTTGAAGTAAACAAAAGGCGGCTCTTGCGTGGAATAATGCATGTCAGCCGTGTCCTCAGCCCGCCGCTGCTTTGAAGGTGCACACAGCCTCCCTCGGCCTAGAAAGCCTGTACACGCTGTGTTACTATATAGAATCCCATTGATTCAAAGACGCACACAAAAAATAAAAGCCTCAACTATTTAACAGCACATTGTGGGCTCTAATTATGGGAAGCATGGGCAGGAAAAAGCTGCTTGAGGTTTTTTTTCCCAGACAGTGCCGAAGCCCTTCGGAGAGTGAGGACGATGCTGCTGTTTGCTGAAATACTTTCAGGGGCTAAACATAGTTAGCTGTCATTATGGATCTTCGCTGACCTCCTAACAACAGCTCCAGTCCACTCCTATCCTAATGTCACAGTCTAATCTGCTGCTTTGTCCATTGCAGGGGCACAACCTACTTCATGGCGTCCACATCCTCTGGAAAGAGTGATGGTGGCAAGCGAAGGCAGAGTTGCAGAAGTGTGTTCAGACCATCAGACTGGATTAAAAGCCAATAGACAGTTTGATGTTCCAGATATTAGTTATTCCAAGTAGCACAAACACCATATACGGTATATGTCATCCCAGTCACACTGGGTTTACTGGCTCGATTTCACCCAGCTGACCATCAGTGAACTGGTCAGGCAGAGGTTCTTTTGGTGGAACCATTGTCCTCCCACAATATTTAAGAAACATCCTTCAGGGCTATATGAAAGGAGATATTCAAATGGGCCTGAGTATATGTCTACATGAAGTACAGTAAGAGTGTAGGGGTGCTGAGGGCAGGCAGGCTGGTGAAAGCGGTCTTTGTGTGGGTGAGGAGTGCGTTCAGGCCCTCCCCTCAGCCGCCATGCCTGGGTGCTGTGGTGGCAGATCATAGTTAATAACTGTGTGGTCGGCTGTCAGGAGCACTTAGCCTGATGCTGGGCAGGCAGGGCCCTTGAACAGAGCTTCCTCTGCCTGAGTGGGAGTGTATATATGTGTGTGTGTATATATATATATATATATATATATATATATATATATATATATATATATATATATATATATATATATATATATATATATATATATGTGTGTGTGTGTGTGTGTATGTTTTTCAAATATGAGCATGCAAGAAGCGCAATCTGTCAACAATCTGCAACTTCCATGAGTGGTTTAACTGGAGTGTCTTAGATTAATGTAGATTAAGGTAGTAATAATCAGGTTAGTGTACTTAAATACTGTAAAGGGAATAAAGTAGCTTCTCATTAGTTATTTTACTGGAATGGGTGCTTTACTTAAACATTCTGTATTGACATAGCTTGAGTGTTCTACCCACAAACATTTTATCTATTTGTGACTCTGTCTTAAAGCATGCACTTTGTACTATAGTCGTACACTATGGTTTTAACTATATAGTACCAAAAGTTTTTTTTTTTTTGCTATTTGAAAATGACAAAGTACAGAACTATCACAAAATAACCTTTATAAGAATAGCCACCAATTTTTTAAACCAATAATGTTTGCTCCTAATTTGTGTCTGCTATGTAGCAATGTTTTTGCTTGCCAAGTGAGCCATTTTGAAATTTTATACCACTGTGACCTCTCCGTCCTTTCTGCTACAATCTGTTTCCTGCATTTTTACTATATCATCTGAGTAATAAAATTACATTATATCTTGCTGGATTTTCCTGTGAGAACACACTACTTGCACTGTGACTAGTGTACCATGGAAGCATGTGATTTGAGACGCACAGTCCTTCTTCTAGTAAAGAATTAAAAATGTCCAGTTCCTATGAATCAATACGCTATTAACATCAGCAGTGACAGTGCATTGTCACACAAGCTGATGAATGATTTGGGGATATGTTGCTATTTTCAGATTCTTAGGTAGAAGGGCCACTAATTAATATCTGGATTTTAAAAAAGAGTTTCAGAACTCTTTCTTTAATTCTTTTACTATGAATAATGTGAATCTATAATGTATTTTAGATCAGGGGTTCTAAAACTTTTTGTAGCCAGGGACACCTTTAACTATAATAAATTCCACAAACCCCTCAGTACAGATTTTACAAACTTCATTTAAAAGTGTACAATAATATTTTGTCTATTCATCGGAGTCATAGAGCTTTCTATTCCTAAACTTTCCACTGACAGAGCACATTAGGTCCAAGCTGCCATTATTTATAGGCCTACTTGATTTTGAGTTATTGAGGTTTGGATTAAAACCATTCAATTCAAAGGACCAGTTAAATAGGCTAATAATAGCTCAATAATAGTTATAATAACTTTTATAATATTAAGCTGGTACTTATACCAAGGTAACAAAATAAAAATAAAATCACAGTCCTCTTGTCTATGCTTCATGGACCCCACTTTGACAACAAGTGTTGTACATGACTCTTAAGATGTAGCAGTATCTTCAAAAATTTGTCTCATTGTTTTACTGCTTATTTGTGCTGTTAAAATGAACAACCTACTTATCTCATCCATGGATCTAAACCCCATTACTCTATTGCCAAAAATATGCAGAACTCCACTTTGTTGGCTTTGGTGGCCAAATAATTAAAGCAGGATATGAGCTAAATGTTTAGGAACATTTATGAGTTCAGCTCATTAGATTAGATAACAGTGCATGTAAACAGGAATCTGCTTTTACGTGTTCTTTTTTTAAAACCAGAATATAATCTGGTCACAGGGTGTTCATAGTTTTGACCATTTACTATGCACAGGTCATAGGATCTGTCATAGATTCTTTTTGTTTGTTTCATTGTATAGTATGTGTTGAATATTTTAATACTTAATACCAAAATGAAGAGATACATCCAGGGTCCAGTGAGTGAGAAAGTGAGTATACTACTGTGTCCAACATGATAAGTGTGTGGTAGTTAATTACCCTGCCATTAAAAAAGCTTTGGGGACCCTATTCTTGATGACTATCATCAGTCTAAGTCAAATGAGGTAAATAGCATGAGGAGAATGTTATGCATCCATGTAAGGGAAAACAACACATACCTTTTTGGTTGTATGGGTTCTCCTGTGTGAAAACCTGGTCTGGCAGGTTCTGTTTCATGCACCTATGACTCCCAGAATAAATCATAACTTCCTGCTCTCAGTTCCTGCATTAGCCTATCCTTTGTTTCTCTTCTCCACCCTTCCTCTTGATACAGCTCTGGATTGGCTTTGGAGAGCCTGTCAGTCAGCAGGCACTTGGGCTCCTGTGTCAGACTCCCAGGGGCTTTGTCTCCTCAGTCTCACCCACAAATTAGAACACAATCAGTTATCCATCCCCTCAGTGGAGGCTCCAGGCAGACCCCCAAGCCAGCAGACGCAAGCCACCCTGTAGACGTAATTCCACCTCCTATTGCACAAAGCAGAGGCAGCTTTGGCCTTGTCCTTGACAAGACCCTTCGGATTGCCTCCGCCCCCTGCTTCCACACAGTCCTCCAAAGACCTGCTGAGAGAAACCAGGTTCTCTATGGTCTGAAAAAAGTGTTGGCTGCTTTATTGAACCCTGGCACTCTTACACCATTCTTCAGCAGCTAGGCTTTTTTGCATGTCTCATACCTACATTTATTCATTTTGGCAGATGCTTTTATGTGAACCAACTCACAATTGAGCTGAGCAGATGAAGGTTAAGTATCTTGCTCAAGGTCCAACAATGGCATTTTAGTAGTACCAGGTTTCAAACTTACACTAGGCCAGAGCCTTAACCACTGAGCCACCCTTGCCATTCCACACAGCTCTTACTGTTTGACTAAGGGGAGTTACTGCACAACTCTCTTTTGCTCCTGTCTCCGAAATACATGCCAGTAGGTAGACCTGATTAACCCTAGGTGTGAATGTGTGTGCATATCCTCCTGCTGTGGTGTCCCATCCAGGGTGGTTCCTGGTATAGGCTGTGTATCCACTGTGACCCTGACCATGGTAAAACACAACTGAAAGTGAGTGAGTAAAATGATTGTCTTGATGTATGGCACTGTCTGAATTGTTACATGTTCTGCCTAGGCAAAACTTGAAAGTGAAGTGACTTGTGGCCAAGTATGGTGACCCATACTCGGAATTTGTGCTCTGCATTTAACCCATCCTAGTGCACACACACATACACCATGAACATACCCGGTAGCCTTTTTTGCTGCGGCAGTTGGGGATTTGGTGCCTTGCTCAAGGGTTTCACCTCAGTCATGGGATTGAGGGTGGAAGCGAGCTGGTCATTCACTCCCCCCACCTACAATCCCTGCCTGACCTGAGCCTCAAACCCACGACCTTCAGGGTCATCTTAGGGTTATAAGTCTGACTCTCTAACGACTGCCCCTAAAGTTATGTGATGTCTGAGCCTGAACTTGTGACAGACCTGTATCACATTTAATGATTTACTTACAGTCATGCTGCACCATTAAAGCTCTCGTTAAAGGCATCAGCATATGTTGCCCATGTTTTTGTCACATGAAGTGATGCCTTGCAAGGTAAATAAACGATCTGATAACTGGCAGAGCATTCATTGACTCAAGCTGTCAGAAATCACTCATGATACAATATAAATTCTTGGAAAAGTTTTTTTAAAAACCCATAATATAGCCTACTCAGTTCAGCTAAAAATTTGAATATTTCAAACTATAAAAAAAACACCATTCTGATATATACCTTGTTAAAAATATCATAAAACATAGTTTATTTCAGGAAAAGCTAATAAAATACTATATTAAACACATGCAGCATAAATACTGCCCATGTGTGGTATGATCATAGTGATTATGTGAACTAATATCAGTCATTTTATTCAGTGTCAGATATAAACACCTCCTTTGAGGGTGTAATGCTAAACTGGAACCAAGCTGGTTGTCTAACCATTAATTTGCATGCCTGCATTTGGATCAAAACACCCCACCCTTCATCTGTGAGTTTTTGTCATCTAAATAGCTGGGAGGCTATTAAGTTAATTAATGACACATGGAAGGATCTGGATCACCCACGATCACAGCTCTCACTGGCTTTATCTCTTCCCTCCCTGTGGCACAGCAGTACTGCTCTCTCTCTCTCTCTCTCTCGCTCGCTCTCCCTCTCTCTCTCTCTTTCTCCCTCACACACACACACACACACACACACACACACTCTCCTGCTTCACTGTATCAAATTAGTCTGACTAATGTTCCCAAAAACAGATCCTTCTCTCATGTATATCTCATTTAGACATCTCAATCATTTAAATTCCACCAAACTTATTGGTCCCATTCCGACCCACTTTCATTCTCTATGCTTTTGGCTTTCCTACCTGTCACACACTGTGGTTCAATTGGCAGTATAATGATGGTTTGATCGCTGGCTTGCTGTGGCATAATGCTGAGAACTGACTGCTCTGTGTGCAGGAGCAGAGGAAAGGATGGGAGAGGAGTAACACGCCAGAGAGAAGGACCAAGAGATGAAGGGAATGCTGTCCTGAGAGAGGAGGCTGAAAGGAGAAATTTCAAATTAAGCATCAAAAAAAAAAAAAAAAAACTATAAATATACTAAAAAGGGACAATGTCAATAATGCCTGGAAGTTGGGGGTGGGTTTGAGGCTGGCCCTGAGGGAATGTTGAACAGAGCTGGTGTGCGCTCTGATGAATATATCTGTATGTGATTATTTTGACAGCAGTTATAAACCCATAAGGCCTGGCCTCAGTTCCTGCTCTTGTTGATTTAAACCACCGCGGGCCATAAATAATGGCTGATTAAGTGGCCTATCTGGCTCTCTCAGCCCCCTCTGCCTGGGTGCGGGCCTGCGTCTAGAGTGCTGGCTCTCAATGTGTTCTGCATTAGAATTTGCGAAGAGCTGGGCAAGCTGTGGGGGGGCACTCCCCCAATACCAGGGAAGCCTTCAGTTTTTCAGACTTTAATGCTTAAAAAAGTATTCCCTATAAGGAAACAGACTAGAACATTGAGTTTGATGATAGTCAACAACAAGATAGACATGCCTTACAGCCATGTGTATTGCCTCATTAATTTGCAAAGGCCGATTATTTGTAGTTTATAACATATGTAGGTTTTCTATAACTGCTCTGTGTTTGGGTTAGTCACTTTTAATGCAGTGCATCCGTTTTCCCCAGCTGGCATTGGTGACGTGTGAGCCAGCTAAATTCATTGTTATTGGAGGATTAACTTACATAGGTCAGAGACTTTGTATATAAAAGTGGGCTTTTATGGATATTTGTGGTTATTATTTCTGACTGTTAAAAATCTAGCAGTTTGTGCAGTGTAGAGCGAATGTTTATCCAATAGCTTGTGTCGCTCCGCTGAGGTCCATGGACAAGACGGAATGATTGGACGGAATGCTTTTGATGCTGCTGTCGGGGTACAGTCCAGTAAACGCATAAGAAAACACTTTGGATTGGCAAAGGCTAATGATGTTTGAGAGACATTTCACATGAAAATCGTTGGAAGGTTTTTTTTCCTTCTTCAAACTATATTTCAGCTAACCTGGTCCAATATGTTAAGTCTCTTTACTGAGGTGAAAATTCCAAAATATGTGCTGAGGTGGTATTGATCATGAACCAGCTGGTCAGTCCTTATTCCTCCAGGCCAAGTCCCTGTAAAAACATCCCCTAACCTGCCACATGCAGTGAGCAATAACTCAACCTGATGTCCTGCCTTTGCACAATGGCCTCCTGCCATCATTGCAGTGGTAGTGAGTACTTGGGCACATTCTCCTCTCTTAGAGAGGATTACATTTCAGCACTTTAGATTAGCGACCCAGGGTCCCATCAACACCTTAAGAGGGTCACGCCTCCCTCTTCAGTGCAGGCTGAAGGAGGCTGAGTGGGCCATGCTGTGTTAACCTGACCAAGGGCAGGAAAGCAATAACAAACACAGGATCACAGGACTACCGTGACCTCTGACCCTTACAATCTCTTACAAAACCTTTCAAAGATCACTATCGTATCTATCCATTTCAAAGCCCCCCTCCCACACACACACACACACACACACACACACACACACATGAACAAATGTCTCTGAAATGTAACAATACAATAAATGTAGCAATAAATATGCCAGATAGGAAGGTGAAATAAATATTTCAGATATGCCAACAGGAAGATGAATATTAAATTAAAAATTGTAGAAATTCAGTCGAAGGCAAGTGTGTTGGATCTCACAAGAATTAATATATAAGAAAATCCACTGTTCTTAACCATTCATAGGTTTTCATAATGTGCTCACTCAAATTCTATTGTCATTGCAATTGTGAAAATCATCCAGTGGGTTACTTATACTGTTGGCGTCTTGTGGTTACAAAGATGATATAATTAATTATTATCTCTCCAAGTGATCTGAGTGAACAGTTAAAATGAATAATAATAATAATAATAATAATAATAATAATAATAATAATAATAATAATAATAATAATAGTAATAATAATAATAATAATGTGTTGTTTTTGTTACTAGAGATGCCACTTCTACCAAAGTTAAAATGTAAGATTGGACAAATGACAAGGTGTGGGGTTGAATTCCAGGCTAATTTCATGTTTCATGTTTGTTTTGTTGAAATGTGTCATCATTCATAGAAACAACATAAAATGAAGTCTGTAGTGGCATCCTGGTGAAACAGACATATCAAATTCTTCCATCTTGCTTTGCGATTGGGGGTTTCTTTAGTCCAGAGCTCTCAGACATGATTGGAGTTTTAATAAGGACATAATAGACCTGGCTCCAGCTCCCCCTCCCTTCTCTTTCTCTCTGGCCACAGAAATCTAGTCCACTGCTCTGGAAAACTTCACAGTGCCAACAGAGATTTAGAATGTAAAGGCTAGGCTCAGTAATGTTTAATAGTAGATGCAGCTCACCGATTGTGACCTTCTCTACTTAAACAAATATGGCCTCTTCCTTCTCTGTCTCCTCTCTGGATTCCACAGCCACTCCCCCCGACAGCCTCCTTTCATCAACCTCAAAACTCAGGTTCTTGGAGCTCATCACAATATACAGAATCAATTTCATTGTTAATTTGCGTGCAGCAATGGGTAATCAGGTGCTTTTGCCGGTGTCTGACTGCTTTGCGACAAGCAAACCAGAGGCATTTACAATGTTGTGATTGCCTTCTTTAGGTGATTGGCAGTAAATGATTGACACTAACAGTCATGGGAAGTTCCGCATTCAGGTCTTCAAAGCTGTACACCCATTTTGTTTACCCACAAGGCCATTCTCTTGCCAGTCATGCGTTCAATGAAGAGCATGCAAGTCAAGGAAGCCAGCTGGGAAGACAAATCCAATCCATTCTTAACAACCCCTTCACTCCTTTGTAACGTGGTGAGTAATAAGCACATGGCCCTTTGTTTGGATGTGTTGGAGAAAAAAAACTAAAAGTAAAGGTACGACTATAGATTTCAGATTTTTTCAGATTGACACTTTAAAGTTTAGTTGTATGTCAACAAAACAAAACTACAAATGTCTGTGCTCTACAAGTTTCATGTCTCTAAGATTTCTACAGTCTCCAAGATTTTTCTGACACTCTTTCCTATTTTCAGCTGAGCTCTTGCACCAGTGCACATGCTGTTTGGGTTCATGGCCTGCATTGGCACAGTTGTCCACTGCAGCATAAGCTGTTCGTTGAATTGCTCGCGTGTCTCAGCAATGTGTTTGGTTTCCTGAGCGTTTTCTGTCAACAGAATGCAGAATTAATTTTTTTGCCTTGGTCTCCAGGACTGAGGCAATGGACTTTGAGCCTTCTTAAGTTAGTGACGCCACCTATAGCATTAGCATCACTAGCTCTAAACATTTCCTCTCCACCTACACCTTTACTAACTCCCTTCATTGGCTGATAAGAACTTTTACGTTCTTGCTCTGTCTGGTGCATCAGTCTGTGTCAACGTTGATCTTTTGTCTAGACACGAGAGTTTTGAGCAGTTTTTTGACAGAAGAGGACCTTAGTGAGAAGAGGAAAGCTGTTGTTAGGAGTAAATGAAGTGTTACCAGAGAACTGCTTAATCGATAAGTAAGCTGGTCATTTCAGATTGAAGTTGTGGTCTTATAAATTCTGGAAATTCTAAATTGCTAAATAAAGTGGGCAAAAGGGGCAGGTTATACAGGGGATTCACACTGAACTGCATGTATGCATTGAGAACAAAGAGTTTTTCTGAAATTATTTATTATTTATCTACTAGTTCATTAATCATTCCCATGCAGTTATGTTACTGGATGTGTCTGAAAGCCTGATACTGACACATTATGTATTATACACATGTATGCGACATGTAGGCTATATTATATCCAATGTCTCAGGCAGACACAAGGAAGTGATTCTGACATTTGCTTCTTGGTAATATCCATTGGAGGGAGAGCAGGGGTGGAAATTTACAAAATGCTTTGAACTCTGGTTGCGTGATTATTTAAAAACACAGCATTTAATCAGGATAGCGCACACTCTATATATTTAGTTCTATCCTAGTCTATTTTATCCACCGCTTATTTTAGCCAATGAATTTCCTCAGAATACACAGTACTCTGCACAGTCAAAATATAATTTCACTCATCATCGTGTGTTTTACTCTCTAAAGAAAAAATTTTGAAAAGAAAAAATAAGGATGAACTTCATGTTTGCAAATAGATCAGAAACCACTCTACACATCAACACATTAAAGGCATATTAAACAGTTCTTGTGGGTCCTGAGCATTCTTCACTGAATATAATACTTTACAGAACTCATTAGGGAAGAATTAAAACTGGAACTATGTCGGTCTCCTCGGTTTGGGTCCCCAGAATCACTCTCAAAACATGAGCCAGTGTTCAGTCTGTTCTCGTTTGCAAAATCTTAGCAGAGGTGTAGGGCATAAGGTACAAGGGCTAACTCATACGTACTCTAATGAAGTATTTACAGATAATTTCAGCTGTCAAACACTTGTGGCCGATGACACAGTGCAGAGTGCTGGAGCTCAGACCCTCTCTGGTCGTCGCGTTTAGCTCAAGCGGATTTAATTTCAGCTCAGAGTCACATGGAGCGCAGGAAAGTGCAGAGCTGCAGGGTTTTAACATTCAGTTTTCCTTATGCTTTAATTTGCTCTCATTAACGCTGGACAAAGCGTGAGAAAGGCACACTTACTGAAATGAATCTCTGATTAATTTGCTGCTAGTTTTCGTAATACGGTCACTGGATGTCGCTTCATGGCATAGTTTAATTTTCCAAATATAAGCACGATATGTATGAATGATCTAGGGGTAAGGAATTTAATTAATCATTAAATTAATAAAATGGCATTAAATGATAATTTATTACCGCGGATTCATCTGCCTTTAATTCACTATTAAATTTCTTTAACCAAGTTAATCAATGAAGTATATAGACTAAGAATAATTTATATTAAAATGTGCATTTATTGTCAAGCTTATAGGCTATTTATCCATCTACTGGTATATAATTTTCTTCCGTTTGTAGAGAATAAAAGGGGTAAACAGACACAGAATTCCTAAGTGATTTTATCTGCTTTACACAATTAATGTACATAATAGTAATTGCTGCCGTATAATTCCCGAGTTACAGCATTAATAACTTATTAAATATTAATGGTTTGGACTCACACTAATCGGACCACCGATGATGATGATAATAATAATAATAATAATAATAATAATAATAATAATAATAATATCCATATATATTATTATTATTATTATTATTATTATTATTATTATTATTATTATTATTATTATTATTATTATGGTCGAATAATATCAGTAGTATTATGGTCGACACAGCTTACGGTTCGGGGTGGACCGATTAGTGGGAGTCCAAAGCGTTTGGATGGTGTGTGTCGTGACCTCTGAATGGAGGTAATTTGTTGAGGTTGGAGGTTCTCCTGTGCCGCCGCCTCTCCTGTTAGAGTCTCATTTAAAACATAAATGGACCCTAACTAGTGTGAAAACACATTATTTGGGAAAAGATCATTTTAGCGGGTCATTTTAGCCATCTAATGTGTGCAAAGACGGGAGCAGGGGGACATGGCGCATGGACAGATAAGATCCATCTTTAATACTGAAAACCTCTCGGCCAGGCCTAAGGCCTTAAGTGAGGTTAGTTATTAAATTGGCCAAAGACAGAAAAATACATAGAGAGAGAAACGGAGACGGTGGTGTACAAAACCCGACACATTTTAAAATGTTAAAATATTTCATATATATATATATATAGCATTATGAATTCATTATGATGAATAAGAAAATACATCCTAATCCATTTAAAGACGTAGTTTTCTAGAGAGCATTCAGGTCCTCGGTGTAAACCTGTAAAGCGCCTGATCTGAGTGAGGAGGCTGGGAGCTGAAGCGCCGCTGCTGCTGCTGCTGCTGTCCTTAATCGCTTTCGGTGTTAATTAAAAGTGAGGTAAAGCACGACTCTCTGACACCTCCACTCTCCCTGCTAACCCACAAAAGATTAGCGCATTTAACCTCCTACTCGCCCCATTTGTCCACACAAAATGTCCCATTTTAGACATTTTGAAATAAAACGAATTTTATAATCTAATTATAAACGAATTAGGAAATTCTAATTATGAACGAATTTATTATTATTATTATTATTATTATTATTATTATTATTATTATTATTATTATTATTATTATATAAAATATTGTGCATTATTATGATTTTTCCCTTTATTTCCAAACAATTACTTTATCATTTAATTCGTTTCCTTTTTTTTAATGCATCAGCCTGCCTGAACTTTACTCAGTAATTGCTGCACAGCCGAATGGAATTTGTGGGTATTTTTAATTTCGTTTCGTAAAATCAGTATGTAAAATATATTTGGTAGGCGAAACCTATTTTTGACCTGCTTTTGCGATTTATGGTCATCATTTTCAAGTTCATTTCTATTACTAGGACAGCTATTTTTGTAATCGATACAAATAAAGATTATGAGAAAAATAATTTAAAAGATTTTTAATAAGCATGTAGGGTTAATAGGATTAAAATGGGTAATTAAAATATAATTCAAGGGGTGTGTGTGTGTGTGTGTGTGTGTGTGTGTGTGTGTGTGTGTGTGTGTGTGTGTGTGTGTGTGTGTGTGTGTGTGAACCAACCACTAGATTGTGCTATTTCCCGGCAATCCTTCTGTCCTTGGTATAATATCAGTCGATCCTTTCATGTATTTAATCGGTTGTGATCTGACATATGATAACGTCATTATGGGATCGTATGGATATCCATAGCATAAATATTATTCAGTAGGCCTAGAGGTTTGGGACACTTTATGAATCACTTTACTTTGCTCTGAATAAGAGCATCTGCCAGACGCTGTAAATGTAACTGTAAATATAAGCCTTGTTGTTTTTATTTCTTACAGGCCTAACAAAGGCAAGTCGGCATTGCTGTTAAGTAAGTCTAAAGCTGTGACTCAAATCATATACCTAATGCTTAAAATTGTTTACTATCTAGCTTTCCAGTCTAGAATAATATTGCACGGAACATCATTTTAGTGAGCTCTTAGTCTACAGAAAATGATTATTACATTTAAAAAGTCTTATGACATTTTTGTAATTAAGCGAAATAGCCTTAAATACACATGCTGGAACCAGTTGTTCAGCTGCAATACAGTGCTGAGACAGAAGTGGCGAAACCACCATCATATTCTGCTGAAAAACTCCTCCTCTGTTCTGTGGTGCAAGTAGTGCATCGTTTCACGCTTCCCCCCTAAATGTAGCCCGTCATCCGGGTCACCACCCGCACTACAGCACACAAGGCAAAGATGCAGGCTACTCTTAATTTCACACGATATTGGGGAACTCGGCCTTGAGTAACACATGTAAGACTTGAGACAGAGCTGGTTCTGAGGTCATGTGATCAAAAAAACATCACATAACAGTTGATGTGGCAGAAGGGGGACAGTGATGGAAATAAGGATTTGCTTGCTTTGAACAATCATATATCCTTAGGAATCTGTGCACCTAATTTGAATGAAATTGTATGTCTGACATACTCATGCAATAACTAAGATTTAAAGATTTAACTAAGATAAAAGATATGAAATTATTATTATTATTATTATTATTATTATTATTATTATTCCATTGCTTTTACATGAAGCCACATGTTTCAGGCATTCCAGTGCCATAAGCTCTTTTTGCACAGTAAATGTATTTATTTTCTTACATAGTTGATGTTATAGTCTATGCCTAATATAAAAATATTCCCAGTGTATTGTGTTTAGATTTGGTTTATTATCTATATACACTACACTCTTTTTTTTTAAAAAAAAAAAAAAAAAAAGAGCCATTGAAAGGATTCCTCAAGGGTTCTTTGAAGAGTTGTGGATTCCTCTCTTCCTGACAGAACTGAACTTGGAATGCCTTTCTGAGCTTTTTGGGTTCAAAGAACTTTTCCCCAGAGGTTTCCCCAGAGGGACAAGATTTAACTTGTGCAAGGCAGCTTTTCTGTTTGAATATACTGAATCTCAGTAACTCAGAATCAGACATAAGGAGCATCAAACAGTAATGAATTACAAATGGGATTCATTAAAAAAAAGGGGGGGGGGGTATGTAGATAGTATCAGTCTCAGGTCATAGAGCATTCCTGCCATACAGAGATGTGTGTCTTTACTCCTCTAACATACGCAACCAAATTCAGCACATTAATAACTATAATATTATAATATTATAATAATAGCTTATTAATAATTATTTAACTTATAGTTCATATCATATTTCATATTAGAATGAAGTTGAGTGCTGACCTTCAGGACTGGTGACACTTCTGCTATAAAGCATGGAGAGTCAAAACACTGACTTTATAATATGTAGCTTAAAAAAAAAAGGTGGTGTTGGAATTATAAGTAATAAGTAATACAATTCTGGCGTGCATAAAGTTAGGATTTCCTAAACATTATACATGCGTTTCCCAGACCAACTAGATACTACATCAGATGCAAGCAAAGAAAGGAAAGTCAACACTCCAAACGGATAGTCATTTCAGAAAGCCTTATGGGTTGTGATAAAATACTGGGTTGATGACAGGAAGCATATGAAGAGTAAAAAATTGACAAAATACTGTTCCTGATTAGGTGAGTTCACATTTTACATATTTTACCAATAGATTTTAAAAAGTCAGCTGATAGATATTTCCACAGAAATGTACATAAATTTTTATTTAATTTAAATCTTTCCAGCGACTTTAGTAACCCATGTGTGTATGTATGTGTGTATGTATGTGTGTATGTGTGTATGCATGTGTGTATGTATGTGTGTATGTATGTGTGTATGCATGTGTGTATGTATGTGTGTATGTATGTAGGTATGCATGTATGTGTGTATGCATGTGTGTATTTACACATTTTCAAAAATGCCGCAGATGACAAGAATGGAAGAAAAAAAAACACATGTGGCCGTGGAGCAGTGTCATCCAGCTGTTTCATCCAGCTTGTGTCCATTTCGTCAGACTCATATTCATCCGTTCACATCGAGCCAGAGGTTTTGTACCCGCTGTTCTTCAATCACTACATAATTATTGTCTTATTTTTATGTAATTAAACAACAACAGCAGCAATAATAATAATAATAATAATAATAATAATAATAAGAAGAAGAAGAAGAAGAAGAAGAAGAAGAAGAAGAAGAAACTCTAGGCATATGGTCGTTTCACCTTCTCCCCTCAGACGAATCTGCTGCTCTTTAAGCAGTCCACTAACTTGATTCAGAGCTTGAGAAGTCGATGGCGTGCTGTCTAAGTGTTGTACGGCTACACCGTGGCTAAAGAGCACTGATATTAAACACGCGTCAGTCAGGGAAAAAAAACGCCCTCCTCATGAAACGCAACTAGGAGAAAACCTATATGTCCATCCTTTCCTCAACACAAATCATTTTATTACTGCATGCTCCTTTTCTGATAGTGATCCATCAGTATTACCAACGACCGAATCCATGTTTTATGCTCAATATTTGTTACCACTATTAAATATTTAAAATGACAACAAACATGAACAAAATGGCATTGCAAGTTTGATGCAATATTAATGCAGACGTTAATGCATGGCTTGGCAGGTTTATTGGAAACCAGACTACAGTCAGGTCACAACTCCTTACTGACTTTATGAAATATTCAGCACGCTCGTGCTGATCCTTTTTTCCCTGTCAGATGATTTCGTGGTTCATCTAATACACATAGCCTGGTGTTACCTAGGCATTACGGAAACGAAAAGGCCTAGAAATCTCATCATATGATAGACGTAGTGTCAAGTCATGTTATAGTAAAGTCGCGGTTATATGTGATAGTCGATAATAATAATAATAATAATAATAATAATAATAATAATAATAATAATAAGTATTATTATTATTATTGTTATTATTATTATTGTTGTTGTTGTTATTATTATTATTATTATTATTATTATTTAAAACGAAACCTATTAATTTGATAGTATACTCAGTATATGAGTATATTTATTTTTCTTATATTACAGCATCAGGGAGTTATTTTCGCAAACTCTTGTGAGAAGGTATTTTAAAAAACGGCTTTTAATTCTGGCTCAGGTTAACTGCTTGATGATCCGTTTCTAATGTAAGCATGCTTACGAACGCCGTAACTGCAACGAACAAGAAAAGCTCATTTGTGTAGATTTTGTTTTGACGGAACAGAACCCACACCGTGCTGATTTACTGGCTGTGACATGCATAACGTCCCCAGCTCCGTGTTTTCATTCTCAGGTATTATGTTCTAATCATGGTACACTTTTGCGTTGGACATTTACACACACGCCACAGACACCAGTAAATCTGCGACATTACTGGGAATTTCTGTTGGTGTGTGTGTGTGTGGGTGTGTGTGTGTGTGGTTTCTCTGCAATTGCTGGATCCCCAAGAACATCGCGTTGGGATTATTCAGTATCTAAAGAGGGGAAAGGGAAAAAAATCACTCCTGTAGACTCGCACTCTCGCACTCCAACTCACAGCGTCGCTCATTCACGCAAATTCTCCGTCAATAATAGAGATTCACCTGAACTGAGGAGAAAATTATCCTGCCATGCACAGTGTCAGTACAGCTACCTTCACCACCACTCTGTGCTGTGAAATACTTTGTAGTCTTCATATGGTGGGCATATTATTATCGCCTTATAATAACCTATAATCATCGAATAGCCAATAGTGTGGGATGATGCTGGAGAATCAGCCACATCACAGACCGCTTATTCCACCTCTCAGCACAATACCAGTTGTGTAGCTCTGTGAAATGACTGAGCGCACTTCTGAAGAAGGTAAGGTCGCTTTGCATGAGTGTGGTGGAGTTTGTGAATTGATCAGAGGAGCACTTTATTGTATGCTTGGAGGTTAAACGGGGTGCGTTTAAAGCGCGGGATCTAACTTGTTTTGAGCTGGACATGCTTTAGGTCTCGTGTTTCAGACAGTCGTAGGGGTGAAGCTATAAGAAATATTTTAAGATGCTTAAAAAGTGATCGATTTCGTGTCAATGTTTCATTTCAGGTTTCTGCATCATGATGTTTCAGCCAACTTTCTTCTACATTCTGAATGCCATGTTGTATACACACACACACACACACACACACACACACAGACAAAACATAACAACATGGCATTTGGGCAATGTTGTTTAACCTGGTAAAACGAGCAAAAGTAACGAGCGACACAGAAGCGTGTGTGTGTGTGTGTGTGTCTGTGTGTGTGTGTGTGTGTGAGAGAGAGAGAGAGAGAGAGAGAGAGAGAGAGAGAGAGAGAGATTTTTCACGTTTCCAGTGTCCAGGGGGAAAAATGACGGGTATTATGGTTTTGTATTAACTGTGATGCGAATGCGAGGCGACAGAGCGCAACACATGCAGTTGATCATCCTCGGATTTAAGTCATATTAACAGCCGCTTGCATAAGGCCAATTACTTCTTAACCTGTGAGGGAAAGTATTACTAGACTCTGATTAGGCAGGTCCCGAGTTATATATCAGCTTTTGCATGCAAACGGACGCTTAATGTTTGCACTCAATAACCAGAAACATATTAATCTCAGATAGTGAAAGACTGTTCAAGTGTCCCGGTGCAGTTATTGTGTGAACATAAAAAAAAAAAAAATAAAAAAAAAAAAAGACTAAATGAAAAGATCACGGTTTAACTCTATGGAGCTTTATTGCCAAGAGGGCATGGATAGGATTAATAAA
>CM040979.1:8519187-8607257 GCA_022985145.1 Pangasius djambal
ACTCCCTCCCGCGCGCTCTGTCAGTCAGCGCGCCGCTGGCACGGGAGAGATTGAAAGTGACACACTCACACGCGGCCGACCTCGATCTTTTATGCCGAAGAAGATACTTCTGCTGTGATAGGTCGCTTCTGAGTAGCGAATCGACAACCGCAGGTCCTTATCTTCTTTATTTCCTTTCGTGTTCCCGCACACTAGGAGGACTTTGTCGGTTTGTCACGCGCGCTTTCTCCTCGCAGTGCGCTCGCGAACTGGCCGCTTGAGCTCGCGACGGACAAAAAAAAAAAACCGCACTTCCTTTACTGGGAACTTGTGTCGCTTTGCCGGTCGGATCTCCGTCTCTGTTTCTATCTCTTTCTCTCTCACACACGCACCCACCTCTCTCTCTCTCTCTCTCTCTCTCTTTAACTGTGCTCTGTCTCCAGTCATCCCTACCGCCTCCTCGCTTTAGACTCTGGCTTCCAGTCCCGCGCTCACACACAGCACAAGTGTCAAACCGCCGATATCACCGAGCCGATTTCAGCCCACCGATATTACCAACAAGCCGATTCCAGCCAGTCGCGAAGCAGCAAGAAGCCCAGCCCTGGATTCACTACTTTTACTCAATGGACAGAGCCCTCTCAACGGCCAGCCCCGATACCAACACGCCGTGAGCAGTAAGTTCATCTCCATACTTATCCGCTTTTCTCCATTTCATCCAGGCTTTAGCCACGTGCTGTTTCTTCCTCTGTCTTCAACATGCGTAATATCCGAAGTGTCACATTTTAAACCAGCTCTTGTTTTGTTGCTGCTGCTGAATTAACACCTACAGTGTCCTAGAGACTGCGATAGCGTTTATGATGTCCATCTGCTCGCACTGTATAAGTGCTCCAGCGCTCATTTACCACTTAGGATTTTGCTTTCAACTTCAGGGAAGATCATTTTGGAGTCCACTCTTATTTCTACAGTAAATGATCGGCATTTATTAGGTTAATTGCCTGCTCAAAATGGCAATACTGAGCCATATTTAATTATTCAAATTAAAACTACTCCAGCTCATGTTAAAGAATGATGAGAACCCAGTTTGTATGGCAGCACATGCATGCAACTCGTATAAAACCTTTGGACTCCGGCAGCTACTGATGTTAATCTTCTAATATTAGTGAACATTAACACACAAAACGGCTACCGGCTGTTATAAGAGTTCCTGTTGCATTACAATTTAACATCTGTTAACCTAAAATATTAAGTGTAAAATGTAACAGCTGACGTCTACAGTACAAGCTTCAGTTTAATTTCCCAGTCTTGTTCTATCACTCAGACTAACGTGGGCTTGTGACAGTACAAAACCCCCAGATAGCCTATATTATTAAAGTATATTAATATCACTGATATTTAGAGTTTCCTTTTAATAAATAGGTTATAATCTGATGGATAAAGCTGTAATTCCAGGCTAGATAAATGAATAGAGAAAAGGAAAAAATTAAAGCGATTATAGACTGAATGAATAATACTTTATAAGTATATTTGTAAAAATACAGACATACATACATTATATATATATATATATATATATATATATATATATATATATATATATATATATATATATATAGACATATAAGATTATATAAATTGTATGCTAATAATAAAACGACTACTACTACTACTACTACTACTAATAATAATAATAATAATAATAATAATAATAATTTTACTATGTGCGTTTGTTGTTATCTACACCTAGCGAATTTACATTTCTTATACAGCAATGTTCCCATTCGTTTGCTGAACTGAACTGACACTTCGAGTGTAACAGAATCGTGCCTGAGGTTGTGGAGTCCTGTAGTTTTTCTCATTAGAGAGCACTTGAGTTGCAGGTATTACAGCTGCGCACAGCTGAGGAACACATGAGTTCAACTCGACAGCATGTCGCGCTTTAGAGACGCCGAGTGTTACGCGTTAGTAGGCCAACTTATTTCAACAATATTAGTTGTACGAATCTAAAAATGTAAAGTTTATTTTCATGGAAAGAGACTTTGGAAGGAGACAAATGTCCAGTAGAAACAGAAGAAGAAATAGCAGACAGAGGCGTTTTGGCTTTCCTCGCTTACAGCCACCACTGACCTTCTGCCCCGTGGAGAATAACCGCACCGCGCACAGCCAAACTCCCTACCATCCAAACCAACCTCTGTGTGTGTGTGTGTGTGTGTGTGTGTCTGAATACTTTACCCATACATACGTTCATAAATAGGTTATAAGGAGGCGAATAAAATTTTTTGCCTTTGGTTTTTTTTTAATCCTATTTATTTATTTATTTTTTAGTTATTTTTCTTTTTTTTGCTTACAAACTTCATCAGGTCCATCTGCACTATTTCACTGTAGGATAGAATAATCATATAAATTCGTTTCTTTGTATACTACATGATCATTTGGATTTTGGTGTGTTTTCTTCTGAAACTTATTTAAGGAACAGTTTTAATGTATCAAGAAAGCCAATGGCGTGCTTTAAACCATAACAGATTAATGAACGCATTAACACACTCGTCCACAGGAGTGTGAGGTGTTTTGCCTGTACCTCTATTTTTTTTATTATTATATTATTTTTATTTTTTTACAGCTACTCGAAAACAGAAGAATTAAAAATAATTCACGGTGGTTTGTTTTATGTTCTGAAAATAATATCTTGCTTATTAATCTTAGTAATTGTTATTATTTAATAGGGCTTTTTAAAAACATATTTACGCCAATATGCAGTATTATTCTTGCTTGACCTATTGATTTAGCTGATCATAGGCAATAAAAAAAATACGCCTATAGCTTATATAAGTAACATAGTGATTGACTTATACACAGATTTATTTTTGGTAAAACGCACAAACTTCTACAAGGACACAAATCCCCATTGGAAAGATGAGTTTCTCTTGAAGTCGGAAGAAGAGACAAACGAAATAGTCCTAAACCAAAACAAACAGGAACTCTATATAGGCTGACTTACGAAAACACTATCTATCATTCCACAGTCGAGAGGAATACTTCTAAAATGCAAATGGACCCAAAATGCAATAGAGAGTTTGACTCTTATTAGTGCCACAAACTCTGGAGTAAACACGCAAATGAAAAAAGCAGAAGCATATGGCCAGTGCGCAGCATTCAGTATCGGATTGCATGTGAATTTCGCCTCTCCATTCAGGCCTTGGTTTATGCATACAATAAATGTTTATGAAATATGAATTATCTTTTAGAAGGCACTAATGCTTTTCCCATGCTTGTGAAAGACAGGGATGTTTAGTAGAGAGTTGCCCTGGAGCAGCTGTGGCGTTAAGGATTTTATCGTTGTCCATGTTCAAGTGGCACTGGCGCGTCCAAGATTCATTCGTGTAAACTATACACCTCGCTCTTTGACTTTTTCTTCCTTTGACGAACAAGAGAAAACAAAATACGGCCCAGGAGTTCCTCTGGCTAGGCTTGTCTGACATGCAGACAGCTTCTTATAATTTCCTGAGACACTACACTACGACTCAAACCGCACACTACTGAACTAAATAGTGCGTCAAAATAGTGCGTCGACTCAGTGAGCAGAGTTTGCGCAATACTGTCACACTATTTGACACGATACTGTGCTGTTTATTTAGTTTGGCTCCACACAGAAGTGTGTGTGTGTGTGTGTGTGTGTGTGTGTGTGTGTGTGTTTAGTCACCTCAGAGATTATTCGAGTGGTTAGGAACAGATTTACAAAGGCAAAATCTTATGCCATTTGAATAGCATACCTATGTAACGCCTACTGTATAAAGCCTAGTGCACTATGTATCCAGTAGGGAGCCAGTTGCTATTCAGGTTACGGCGCAAGGCCAGAGAGTCCTACTGCTGCATAGGCTATCGTTATTATAAGAGCACAACTGTTACTGTATTACAGTCAAGGCTATTCACTTATTGCAAATTTTCTCTCACTTCGTTTTACTTTCAAACCTGAACTAGAAACACACTTCATTTGTTTTGTTTCTTTTACTTTTCTTTGCATGTTCTTTTATATGTGTTTATGCTTATTTGTAACTGATCACTCTGCCAAGTGGTGCAGATCATGCGTTTAATTCTCAGTTATCCTACATAAGTGTTTATGCTCATTATTAAGACAGACAATTAAATAGCAACTCCACTTTTCCCAGCCTTGTCCACTTGTAAGGTGAGCTGGTGTTAAATATAAACAGGTTGATACCCATTTCAGTGCTACACTTAATCTTTGTCAGTTCCATAGATTTTGCTGTGGTTGTTGGCCAACTCCTGTTTATATAGTACCAATATTTAGCCAGAGCCACAGTGTTAATGCAGTACTACTGCATTCTACATTATAGGCGAAATATCTAAGCGTGAGTATTTTACAGTCCTGCTCCATGTACTTGTCCGCCTTGTCTACCATATGTGACAACTGTGAGACTTGCTGCTGTGAGTCAGTGTGTGGTCCCTGGAAGTGTCAGAGCAGCAAGCCTGTTCTGTGGTTAGTGTATAGGTGTGTGGGTGTGTTGGTGTCACATATGTTTTTGCCTATATTTGCCTGTGTGTGTACACATGCTTGCAATTGACAGGGGAGCATAATAAAGTCCTACCTCCAACTCTTTGTCTTTTACTACCAAATGAGATGTTTATGAGCAAGCCGAATGAGGTCTCGAGAAGGTCTGTTGCACTCCCTCCATTGCTCAGCCACCGATTCTGTCACCAGTCACCAAGTCAAGCCTTTCAAGCCTTTCTTCCGTTCTTCCGTAGCCTGATCATTTATTTCTCTTTGTCATACCGATCAGAAGCGCGTATTAGGGGACATCTTCAAAAGACTTTATTCATACAGCTTCCCTACTTCTCACCCTTCTTGCAGTTGTATGTGTACACATATTGCTCTACATGTACAGTTTTCGATGAGTCTTAGTCTCCATATTGCTTGCCTTGTTATGCGCAAATCCTGTTTAATTATCTCTGCTGGTTACGCTGTGATCTGCTATTAAATGCATAGCTGATAAGTTGTTATCTGTCTTTCCCCTCCTTCCCAACACACACCTGTACAGAAGAGACTCTGCAGGGGCTTTCATAGACGTCCCTCTGACCCTCCGCTCATCCTTTATCAGCGCTGCAACTGGGCCCATATTTTAATAACCCTGCAATAAATGACTATCACACAGCTATTCTGTGGCCAGTGAGGTTAACGCCTTAGCACATTGTCACCACACAGATATGGCCTAATAGTGCAACACGGATGAACCCAGGTTTATTTCATCATTTATTAGGTGCGTTATTAGGAACCAGAGAAAAGATGGGTTTATCAGTACTGTCACGTCACCTGTATGGTTTTATGGTGTTTAGGAGTTGGGAAATATCTTAATGTGTATTCACTTTTGTCGCTTGCTTCACTTTTTTCAATTTTCATCATTTATTTTCATGCTTTTTAAAGTGCTGTTTACCTCAGACAGTCCCGTTTTGTCTCTTTTTCTCTGATTACACAGATGCTATCTTCCACTTGTTCACAAGGACAGCATTACTGTACAATGAGTTCAGTAGTGTGGCATTTATACTGTCCTCCATTTCCTGTGTGTGGCAGAGGCCATTCCCTGTGCCAGAGAGAGTGAATGAGAATAGAGGACAGCTAGAGTATAAGTGAGAAAGAGCCATAAAAAGAGAATGAGAGGCATAGGGAACCGACCTCTGCGGAGTGGTCACTGGAGTTTGGAAATCATGGTCTCTCAAGACATGATCCCTGTTCCGCGTATTAAACATACCAGATGCTTATAGCATGGCTTGAGTCTGAAGTGGATATTTATACTGTAATTTAGGGTGATTTGCTGTGTTTAAACAGGCAGCATTGATTTAATCTTTCACCTTCCACACACTTTTGAACACTGATCAAAAAACATCAAATTGCTTAGAAGTTCCGTAAGATGCATATGGCTTTATTCTGGTTTTATCTTATTGAGAGAATCTTTTAATCTACTTATGCATTCAATAATCTACATGATTGCCTTGATGCCTAATATATTGTGCTGATATCGAAAAGATATGTGCTTTTAGCAACACCAATAAATGTACATGATTATTGCGTTATGATAACAGTTGCACAATGTTCCCATGTTTTTTTTTTTTCACTTGAGGTGCAATTTTAATCTAATATATGGTATACACAAAACGACACGTATATGTATATCTTTTCTTCTTACATCTAAACCATATGATGTTAATTTTATACAGCCAGTTGTTTATATATTTAGTTGTTATTATCTGATTTCTGACTTCTGGTTTCTTTGCCATGACTATGATTATAATATTTAAAGAATGGCTTATGATACCAAAAGTGTTTTTTTTACTACATTAAAGAAAGCATTACAGCACTGAACAGTAAAATCTCTCAAATGGAGTGAATTCTCTAGTATCATTTTGGATCCAACTTATCTCCTCTGTCAAATATTTGTAGCTCAGGAAGAGGGGGTAGGAGGACAAGTAGAGCATGATAGAGAGAGACAGAGAAAGAGAAATAGGCACACAGATGGAAACTGAGATGCAGACCATTTCTTGATTGTGATCAGTGGCAGCGCCATTAGACTCAGGCAGGTCAGGACCTGTGCTGTACTGCAAAGGTACAGAAAAATCAACGGGATCAGCATCTCAAATCAGCTGTAAAGTAGATGAAAGACACTGAGACACTGAGGAGGGCAATGGGCAGAAAGAACTGAGATGTCTAGAGTGATGTGATGATAAGAGGAAGATGCAAAAAGAGAGATATATGAAATATTCAGAACGGGACCTTTCATCAAAATAAATCTTCCATAGAACGCACGCTGCGTGACGTGCTGATTCTTCTCACCCAATGCATTCTCATCATGCACAGCACTGCTTTTTTATTTCCCGTCACAGATCTGCTAAAGCCTGTTAAAGATTCGGGCTTCGTTTTGTTAAGTGTTTATTAAGGTTTTTATGGCCCCTGTGGGATCTGTAGTCTAATAAGTATGGAGGCAAACAGGCATAGGCACACTGTTTATTAGGAGCAGATCTACGACTTTCCTTAGTGTTAGTGAAGGTTTTCCTTTAACACTAAACTGAGGCCAGTTCTGTACCACTGTTACGGGTGACAGATTTTAGTAAGATGAGTGGCTCTTCAGTAGGTTCTTCTCGTTCAAAAGAATGTCTTCTTGTTGACAAAGAGTGATTGGCACAAAGTGCAATCTCCAGTGTAGAATTCCCAACTCCAGTGCTGATTTAAGAAGTACAGTGATCATTTCTGTCCAGCTGGACTATAAACACTGCAGTTGTTAATTCAACACCAGAGAGTTTGTTGTACATTAGCTCAGCTGGTTTGACTCCTGCTTAGGCTGAAGATATTTTCATTTGTTTCGTTTGGTTCACATTTTACACATTTTCATCTGTTTCTCATTTAATTACTTTATTTCTCCCATGTTAGGACCTTGCAATGAATGTAGATGGCGTGTACTTCTTCTAATGTGGCTGCTGTGCATTGCACTTAGTCCACTTTGATTGTTGAGCAGCGCTATAGCAGAAGTGTTACAAGATGGATTAAATCTGTTATGATATGCAGTATATGGATGATCTATCTATCTATATATATACTGTGTATATATATATATATATATATATATATATATATATATATATATATATATATATATATATATATATATATATATGTAATTTGTTCTAGTGTGCTATTTGAGACACGTTTGTGAAAGTACTGTATAACTCATCAGTCTTTCAGCAGTCCCTGGATTTATTCATTTCCATTCAAACGGCATTCAAGTGTTGTGTTCCTCCTTTTTTCTGCACTCATTAAACCACAAGGAATTTAGCCCCTTGCTTCGCAGCCCTACTTGGAGTTTTAATCACTCTGAGGTTAATGGTTTTAATTTATTATTCATTTTGAACATTTATTCCCAGCTCGTAATCCTCCTCCAATTTCATTTGTACTGCATTCGTGGGTTTTGTTCTTGTTTAGGCTGCAAGAACAAGGAAGTAAGGAAGTGACGAGGAGGAGGAACAGAGCAGACGGCCAATGTATAAAAATGCATGCACAAATTTAAAGCCCAGAAACAAAGGAAAGTCGCTTGCAATAGCATGTTTCTACTTCAATGTAAAATTACATACATGCAACGGATTTTAAAAGATAGATATTTGAAATAGTCTGAAGTAGCTCTACTTAAGTGAATAAACAATGTCACTTTTTCTTAACGCAAGTCTCTTCTGTTAAAAATTCTTCATTACTGGAAATAGGACCGCACTGAAGTTAATAATACTGGGCATAGTTGTGATTTCCACACAGCCATATCTGTTAATTTCTGTTAATGATAGCAAAACACACAGGCCTATCACCTGTGACACTAGTCATTTGTTACACTTCTATTGTAAGTGTATTCGGCAGCTACATTTCTGTAAATAATTTTCCCTCTTTTTGCAACATTTTGGACTTTTCTTAGAAATGTGCTTTTTCCACTTGCTTCATATGAGTCCACATTTGACCGTACCCTTTGCTCTGTGCAGGGAGTGAAATGTAAATTGTGCTCCTCCTCCTCCACTTGGTTAGTAGTGTGTGAGTACTCATTCTTTCACTCTTGGCAGGTGAGCTGCCTTGCCTGGCATTCATCCTGATGGACATTACCAATATTAAAGGTTTGGCTGAAAAACAAGAGCCTTTGGAAGCTAGCCCAATGGAGCACACATGTGTGCATGAATATGTAATCACTAGAATTGGTAATCTGTAAGTATATTATTGATAGATGGAAATATTGAACAAAAGAGCAAACCACAAATGAAGTATCACACTCTTGTTGAATTTTATTAAATCAAAAAAAAAAAAATCTCCACTTACAACTATCAGAAATAAACACACACACACACACACACACACACACACACACACACACACACACACATATGCATACACTTATACAACTACCAGAGAGATCTGACTGACATTTGTGCCCATGCTGCATTCTCCCAACACACACAAGGACATACAAATGCACACAAAGCGTAGTTTACATTCCTTATAGACACTGGTGCAGAACGAGATGCATAGCCCGTTTGTTTGTTGATTGCAGTGATAAGGGAAGGTCCTGTGGGTTATAGGACACTGCTATCAGCTTTAGCTCAGCCACCTGGATGTTATTCCTCATAAACCCACCCAGTGTTCCCGGGATAGACTCCCGATCAACCACGACCCTGACCAGGATAAAGCTTTCTGAAGATGAAAGAATGAAGACTGTTGTAGAATCATCAGAGTATGGTACACTGTATGTGAATCCATTACATAGCGTGCTGAGGGCAGGCGCTCAAGCATTTAGCAATTTACCGTCTAGTAGTAGTAATAAGCCAACTGGGCTTGTCTCAGCACCTGTTCAAGTGGCTTCAGTTTGATGTCACTTTGGTTTACTACTAATACACAATCAAAATGACTTGGATGACTGAAAATACACCTAGCATGGATACTTGCAATACTCTTTATATCATATGTATCTGTCTGTTTTTCCTCTCTATCCATCTATCTGTTCATCTCTGTCCCTCTGTCAGGTCCGTACTCCCTGGCCGGTGTTCCCCCTGCAGTGTGGAGGGGGATGGAGCGTGGAGGAGGAGAGAGCCCACGTCTGAGGGAGAGCCCAGAGCGCCGCACTGCTACCAGCCCTGATCTGAGTGGCCCCCCACCAGGGAAGATAAGCCGGCTGGAGCTGAATGGCAGCCCTACCGGACCACGCAGTCGTCACAATGGAGCTCCACAGAGAGCCCTGGGAGGTACGACTCCAAAAGCAGCAAAAGTAAAGTTCCACTTTTTCCCCCTGTGTGCTTCCCACCTCAAAAAAGCATAGGTGGACTGGCTGCACTAAACTGCCCCAGGTACAAATGTGTGTGTGCATAGTGCTCTATGATGGACTGGCATCCCATTCCGGGTGTATTCATGCCTCACATCCAGTGTTCCCCAGATAGGCTCTGGATCCACCACAGCCCTGATCAGGATAAACAATTACTAAATATGAATAAAGTACTGAAAATAATTTTTTTTTATTCAGTTATATTAAGGGATAGTTTAGATTCAATCTATTTAAGACAGCATTGTTTAAGTAGTGTAACATAAACTGTAGTTTTTGAATAGACTAAATAATCAGAGGTTTAGGCAAACATTTGAATGCCTTGAATAGAAGAATACAGTGCTAAACCAGCTTCACCTAAATACTGGCCGAATCTGTTGCATCTCATGGCTCTCTGTGCGTTTCCTTCTACAGTCTGTCTGAGCTTTTTATTAGGCTAGATTAAAAGGCTAACCCACAGCCTACAATATGAATCAATTCCATCCTATACACTAATGTGGCCTGCGGAGTGTCATGGGGACAATATAACACCAAGTGTACTTAATAAAGTAGCACTGTAGGGGCCTGATTTATTTGTCTAGGTCATTCATTGATCATAACTTCACAGATGCATGCATGCACATAGACTCATGCAGACACATACACACAGCATGGTCACAGAAATAAAATATTGGGTGTAGTGGTCATGGACGTTGTTAGCAAACATTTCATAGCATGTTTTTCAATACAAAAGTGTCACAGAGCATTCAGTTATACATCCGCAAGTCGTGTGACATCTGTGCACATCTGTTTAATTCAGTCAGTTTTTTTAATTTAATGCACTTGATGATATTTATTGAGTCAGCCTGTAATCAATATCAATTAGCTAGTTGGCTTGACAGTAAGTAAGGTAACCATAAAAACTGGCACAAGCCTACACAAGATGTGTGCATGTTTGTGGATCTGAGCTGGACTTTATTAAGAAAAATAATAAAAATAAGACAGTTGAAGGTAAAAAAAAAAAGTGTGTGTGTGCGTGAGAGAGAGTGTGTGTGCTTTAAAAGGATGATGAAGATCAGAGATGTAGAAGGCCCTTTTCCATTGTCTTTTTGCTGAAGGCTGGGGTCGATGGTTAATCCTAATGAGAGGTTGTCTTTGAACATAGGAAACTTAGTGAGCTTTGTGTAAACCACAGCAGAGCAGTAAGGAGAGGGCCACACACACACACACACACACACAGAGTCATATACATACTCTCACTTCTGTATATACAGTAAATCATAAGTGGGGTTAATTCACCTGATGTATGTTAACACAATAGTATACCACTAATCACACATGTACACTATAACACACATGCACAGATCTATACACAGAGATAGCAATCCAGTTGAATGTAGTCACAGACGGGATTTATTCCAACACATACTGCACACAGATGACCACACAAATTGTTGTGACAAATAAAGCTGATAGATGAAATTTTGGGTGCTGGACAGAGACGGAGAGAGAGGATTGGGGGGGGTGGGGGGGGGTGGGGGGGGGGGGGGGGGGGGGGGGGGGGGGGGGGGGGGGGGGGGGAAAGAGAGGCAGGGGGAGGGAGAGAGGAGAGAAAGGAGAGCACGCCTGGGAGCTGGTGTGTGTTGACAGTTATATTTCCCTGTTGGGGGAAATTCACTTACTTGATTTGGCTCAGGCCCATAGTGTAACTCACTCCATAAGAGCATTTGTGATTGTGAATTGGGAGCTGGTTGATTAATGGGGAGGAAATAGAAATATAGGAGCTGATTGATTAAAACAAGAGGCTTGGTTAGGTGCTATATATACAGTGTATATTACTAGACATATACATATACAGTATAGTACATATATGTTATTATTATACATAGGAGCATCACACCAAAACTCTTTTC
Source organism: Pangasius djambal (assembly GCA_022985145.1). Lineage (NCBI taxonomy): Eukaryota > Metazoa > Chordata > Actinopteri > Siluriformes > Pangasiidae > Pangasius > Pangasius djambal. Next base: position 8,530,904 of record CM040979.1, read on the forward strand.
AGGCATTTCCTAAATACCTTGAAAAAAATGAAAACTTGGATCAAAGTAACAAAAAAAACTGCAAACTGAAAGAAAAAAAAAGCTGTAACAAGTCGACCCTTTTTTAACTAATGTTAGATTTTTTTCAGTATAGAGAGAAGAGAGGCTATATACATTTAGCACCACACCAAACCACACCACACCAAGCCTCTATATATCTACGCCGGAGGGAGAAAGAACCTCAGAGAGAGAGAGAGAGAGAGAGAGAGAGAGAGAGTGTTTCACCCAACTTGGCTGTTATTATTAGCGGTCTGGTTTGCCCGACGCTTTCAAACCCTCATTTCTTTAATTAATTTAAGCCACCAGAAGGCTGTAGAACAAAGCACAGCAGGGAAAATGCTTTAAATGGGAGCAGGTTTTGCAGGGAGGAACAAAAGTTTATATTCACCCAAGTGAGGCAGCAGAGATCATGAAACTGTGCAGAAGAACAGTCAACCATGAGAAAGGGTAAAGTTTGCATATCTGTTGCAACGTCTAACTAATTAAATGAACAACATAACCTTCTACTATTATCCGTTAACCTAAAGAGTTATCAGTTCAGCTTGTAAAACAGAGAGAGCAATGCTTGATAATTTGTCCGGGGATGGTTTGATAAAGAATTATTGTATGGCTACTAGCCAACCCTGATCATCATTAAAAATGTTACGATTAACCTATTAATCATTAAGCATTTATGCATTGATGACCTATGGCAAGTGTACAGAAACAGGTGTAGTCAGAAATTCTCACAATCTCTTTCTCTTTCTCCCAGCAGGTCTGATGATTCCCGTGTTCTGCGTCGTAGAGCAGGTGGATGGAGGAATGGTGGTGGAGGGGGAGGGCCGAGAGGAGCATGCAGAGTTTGTGCTGGTCAGGAAGGACATTCTTTTCACTCAGCTGGTGGAGACAGCACTGCTTGCCCTTGGCTACTCCCACAACTCAGCAGCCCAAGCACAGGGTGAGTCCACCAGTGGAAGTCACACTTTTTGTATATTGATCTAAGCTCAGTTTATACTGATTATGGTTCATTCTGGTTAAGTGTAGCTGACATTACATCGGTGATGTGGAAAAGTTATAGTGTATAAAAAAGGTCTACATTCCACCTGAAAGGTTCATCTGACTTTGGAGCAGAACTTGTCTGTAACTGACCCACTAATAAGGTTCTTCAAGGTTATTAAATCAGATTTTATATCAGATTATTTAATCATATTTAATTTTATATACAGTCTCAGCCATCGTATGACAAAAATGTGCCTTTATGTTTTGCATACGGCAGCCTGAAAGGGGGAGATGTAGGTATCAGGATGCTTCAAAGTTCTTGCAAATGGAGTCTGAACCACACAATCTGAGAGTTTTGACCTTGTGGGGACATTTGGCTGGGAAACTGTTTGTTGTTGTATTTTACAAATTTATTTTTTTTTAAAAAACAAAAAGAGGCAAAATGTTTCCTTTTGGTTACAGAGGTTAAGGTTAGGGTTAGATTTAAGTGTAGGTATAGCATCAAATAGCTGCATTAATAATTAATAATACAATGGAAGTTCTTAACAAGAACAGTAAGACAAACATTTGCGTGTGCTTGGGATGCTGAGTCTGTTTAAACGGCATATAGGTTGGAATACATTTGTGTGTGTATAATGCCTGCTGTTGTTGCATGATGTGTTTACATTTCAATCATTGCGTATGTGAGTGTATGTGTGTGTGAAATACTCAAATTGTTTATAAGTATGCAAGCAAAAGAAGGATTATAATGACATTATAATTTATTGTTATACATATGGTTGGCATCTCCAGGAAGAGTAAAAGGTTTATGTGTGTAGTGTAAAGTATGCAGAGAATTTAAAACAGCAATTTATTCACAGTAACAAAGACATCATTCTCAAGAATGAGCCTAAATCAAAACATTTCTAAACACATTTTGATCTCAGTCTTTTCTCAAAGGTATAGCAAGTTAAGATAATTTTGTTTAACAGTAAGAACCGACTTCTCAAACTGAAAACACATGTTTGCCTTACATTTAAGGATCCCATTTCAATTTAAAATGGTTTTAACTTCTTCTCATTTGCTTTGATAGATATTTAAATAGAGCAGGAATTTTAAATCCCTACAAAATATTCGAGACATTTCTACGGACAATTGATCTGTGTCTTTGCCAAATTAAACGCCAGGTCAGTGTCATAACAATTATTTAGTAGACTTCAAAAAAACATCTGAAAAGTATTTTAAAATAGAAAATTTGTGTTAATTAGGAGTGGTTCTACTTGTCAGTTGAAAATGGAAGTATCACACAGAGATCCAAAAATCATTGATTTCAGCAAAAACTACAGTACGATATCCGCCAAATTTATTTATTTGCCACCAAAATATTTATCAACAAAATATTGATATTTATATCTCTATATATTTCTATCCATATACACTGTAAGTCTCAATAGCAACTGTGCAGGATACTATGTTTGAGGTGGTCTATCTGGTAAGTATATAATTTGTTTGGAAGACGACATCTCAGCTGTGGAAAAAAAATTGGAAATTTTCTCCAATTTACAAAAAAGTTATTATTATTATTATACATTTGGTGAATTGGTAGTAGAACACATTTGTTTCACAAAATCTGATCAGGCACTAAAGTCAGTGCTTCAACTGAGAGAAGAAGAAGTATAATACTTCTTATAGTGTTGTAGCTAAGGAACCACTTTTGTAGAAAAACAAAGCATTTTTAGAAGAAATTTTAATATGTTGAAGACTAGACAGCACAGTGCAACAGTCAATAAGTGGCAGAAGGCCATATAAAACTAAGAGAAGAGATGCAAGAAACACATTAATGCTTGCTTTTGTGAAACGCGGAGGTGGTTCCGTCATGGTCTGGTGGTACACATTTTAACCAGTGATGTAGCAGATCTGGTCAAAAATAGTGAAATAATGACTACGGAAGCTTATAAACAGATTTTGTTTCATCATCTTTGGGTAAACAACTGAGTGGTAAAATTCTGAAAACTGCCTTCACACAATAACACAATACCCAAACATTGCAAACACAATTAAGAAGTATGTGGAGAGGACGTTTGAAGGGATTGCTACATTATTAATTCATATGCTACCTTAGCCTCGCAATTTCGACATCACTGAAGCTGTGTGAGATTTAAGCAGTCAAGTTTTTCATTAAGCTTAGATTTTACCACAGAATTAATGCGGCTCATATAAATATATAAAAGAGACACACGTAATTATTAATGTGTTTAATGTAATAAAATATAATGCTATTTCAAGCAACCAAACAGTTAATATCAAAATAATTTGCTTTATATATAAACTTTTCTAAGGTTGACTCTTGCGCAGTGTTATATTTTGCATATTTAAGTATAAAGTGTAGAATTTATACGTAAATTGACTATCATTTGTAAGAAGGCAATATCTAACAAGAGGTATAATTGGGTAATTTTCATCATTCGAGTTTTCCCATAATGAGTTACTGACACGCGCAGCTTACGATCCACTATTTTTTTTCCCATGTGAAAATGTCAAAATTAATGGACAATTGTTATATTTTTAGAAGTATGATAACTACTGAACATCTGGCATCAGAAAACTAAAAAGTGGCCAAGAGGTCATCTCTGCACTTTGGTGTAGTCTCTTCCAAAATAACTTAAAAACAGGAGGAGGGAAAGGCTAAATGAAATAGTGCACCACGAGAAAACAAACAGTGCGGAGACAGCCCAATTTACTCCACACCCTCGAGTCAACAGGTCAACAGGCTATCTATCTATCTATCTATCTATCTATCTATCTATCTATCTATCTGTTTGTCTGCCTATCTGTCATCCTCAGACCTACCTTCCTATCTCATGCTCACACAGATGCACAGTCTTTACTAAGCTAGGAATCACCCTCTTTTACCTTCCTCTTCCCTAAAATGCAGAGAGAGAGAGAGAGAGAGAGTGCGAGAGAGAGAGAAAGAAAGAGAGAGAGAGAGACCTCATCTTAAATGAATACTTTTTGTTTTTTAAAATAAGCATTTATGTTAAATGAATAATTTCTGGCTTAAATTATACATTTTTTCCCCTGTGGTTCAAGACCAAAATTACACAGAGTCCCGGCTATTTTCTCCCTGTTTGAATTGTGTCCTGCATAGCTCTCTTCCAGCGGTGTATTTAAGCTCCTCTCCCAGCACCACGGCCTTTCTTTAATTAGCCTGGCCAGCAATTAACTGGGAGATATTGTTTATTTCAATTATAAGGGTCGGAGTATTTTTATAGAAGCATATAGACAGACCTGTAGTTTAAGGCTTCAGACAATTAACAGTGGTGATGGCTTACAGAAGTGCATTGTTGCCCTGCCACGTTTGACATGTGGCTACTGAGGGTCAAACCACCATCTGGGTCAGTTGGATGGAAAATATGTTCTATTGCCTGATATGGTACATGCAGGCATTTTGGATGCTTTGAACTGTACCAGCTGATTTTTTATTTATTTTTTTTTTTGGCATTCTGAACATATTATATTAACCCTATTAATGTGTCAGAAATTCTATATGGGTCCTGAAAACACAATTATAAGAGCAGATTTCTTATAAAACCAGTAACGTCCTAACAATTAATATTTTATTATGAATTAGTGATAGTGAACTCCAAAGAGAAATAACACTGAACATCTAAAGGTAGAATTTAAAGAAAATGTATTTCTATAAGGATATGAACATTTTGTGCTAATGTACAGTCATTTAGGCTATTTTCACATCTCATAAAAATACTCACTTATTACAATGAATGATCTTTGCGGCAACATTTCAACTGCCACACAGTCAGATTTATCACAGTCATAGGTTTTATAGTATTTGTCACCCAGGTAAACTTACCCATTAATTTGAAATGGATATGTAGTATTGTTATTGCCAGCTTATCCTCTCTTGTGCTAATCAAGATTCTATGGAGCTCTGTGGTCGTCCTGACTCACACACATCAGGGGCTTCCCCTTAGTTAAGCCATCCCTCTTAAACACAGTTAAGTGTGTGCATACGGGAGCATCATTGCATTTTTCTACTTGAGAAGCAAAGAGAGAGAGAGAGAGAGATAGTATGTGAAAAGGGATTGTGTTTGTGTATATGAGTGTATATGGATCAGTACACATAAGCTTAAGCCAAGCCACCAGCTTCCCACAAGAAAGGCCATCACAGAGAACAGGAATTTTAATGTGGCAATTGGAACAATGGTTTGAAGAGGGGAGGAAAATGCCAAAGAACATAAGCTTTCCAAGTTAAAAATGATTCATTAGTGCCCTTACCACAGGGTCCGAGTGTGTATTTGTGCACAGTGTGTTTTGTGTTAATGAAAGCACATCTGTGAAATACTCTGTCAAACAATCTTTTTTCGTTTCTCCTCTCAGAATAGTTTCAGTTTTTTTTTTTTTTTTTTGTGAACTCATTTGGTTAGATCATCACAAGACTAACTTTAGGACATGTACTGGTTTGAGTACTCAGCGCTATAGTGAAGCTATATGTGGAGAAAGATTTCCGTGTGTGTAAATTGGATGCCAGCTTTAGTAAGCTTGGTTGTGTGGCTTGTATAGACTGTTACACTGTGGCCAGCGTACATGCAGCATTGCACAGTCGAGACAATGAGCTAAACAGGCTCGTCCCACAGAAATCAAAGCTTGCCAGTAATATAAACATGGTCTGAAGACAAAAAGAGAGGGAGAGGAGATCTGAAGGGGGAGTGGCACAACACAAATTGTCTTCATCTGTTTCACTTAGCCCTCAAATTCAGTATCTGGGGAATACATTTGTACAGATAACTTTGGAGAACAAATGCAAGACTCCCCAAAGGCCTGTTGGTATGTAAGTGAGAATGGAGAGTCTCAGAGGTGGTCAGGCATGTGTCATGTTAGTTTTTCCCTAGCAGTCAAAACACAAACTCGCTCACTAACTTGAGAGACACAAATGAGAGGACTGTCTGGCTTTTGAATAAAAGAGTTAGTTGTCCGAAGCTAACTGGTGTTGGCAGTGGTGTATTGGCTATAGTGTGTGTCTGCTATTGAGCCTCTTCTACAGCTGGAGCTCTTCAGCTTACAGAAACAGCCCGAAGCACCAGAAAGAGAGAAAGAAGAAGCTAAGCCATACAACGTCTGTCTCTCGTTTAGTGGACAGTAATGTGATTTGCATTGTTTAGCTTTCATGACTTCAGCCTGTCCTTAATAAGTCCGGGGGAAGTTAGCATCCACCTTTCCAGCTGGGTATTTCATTTATGTGTGTTTACGCTAAGCTTGCATTTATTGTACATGCTTACAATGTGTTTGTGTGTGTGTGAGTGTGGATGGGTGAGTGCATGTGGGTGGTTGGGTGTGTGTAAAGGAGAGCTTTGCTTGCATCTGGTGGTGATGGTGTGGGACTCTTTGGAAAATAGTTAAATACTGCGATAAGCAAAGGGTTCAGTTTCCATATGCAGCACATCCCAACAATGCTTGTGACATGGAAATAAATACATTATATAATAAATTAAAAACAACCTGCAGCTCTGGCATTTGGTGCTACCAGGGCACCAATTTTGCCCCTTCACATGGCAGAGCAGTAAGTGATTATTCATTCATAGAAAAAAACAGGACAAGTGCATTTATGATTGAATGCTGAGTATGATTGAGTAAAGTAGCTGATCATCAGAGCAAAAGTTTGTAAATGAGAAGTCTACAAATCCGTTGATCTCACTGTAGTACGGAGATATGACACTATTTATGTGAATAACATGTATAATGCATGATGAAAAAGTAACTTAGATGGAGATTTAACGGTTTAATTAATGTCATATCTGAGGTTTAAGGGGTTTATTAAAGTAAATCTAACAATATAATAGCAATTAGATATTTAATGGTAACAATTATTTCCATACTTAGTAGTGAAAATATTATATTATGACAGTTATGGAGACCTGTTGCATTTTATTGCATTATATTAAATCTTTATTCATGTGACATCTTGACATCCCATAAATCATCAAGGTTAAAGGTGACTCAAAGAGGAAATGCTAACTGTCTCCTCCCTTGACTGAGGTTGCTTAGGGACAGCCTGATTACGCATATTATTTATGAGACAACCAAATGACACTCAGATGACTAACATGGCGGCCATTCTCTCATGGACAACATCCCCCCAGTGGGCACATCTTTATGGACTACTCCTCGGTCATAAAAGGCCATCCCATCCTTTGCACAGTGAGAGGCATTTATAACCGTCAATTTGGGTTAATCAAACAATCATTGACTGGCGTTTATGGCAGGGCCATTAATGGAGGGGCAGACATGGGTGTCCGAAGCATACTGTAGCCTCTCCTCCACGTCTTTGCGGGCTGTAAAAGGAGCAGTGGCGTCCCAGCGAGCCACACTTTAATGGGGCAGCCGCCAATGTGCGTGTCAGGTGCTTCTTCCCTGCCTGATAAGAGTTTAATAGATAAGGCCTTATCATTACAACTATTGTTCCCTGCTGTCTGCTTTTATAGCCTGGGATGAACTGCTCCACAGGGACAGACAGAGAGACACATAGTGAGCAAGGGTGAAAGAGAAAGCCCAATACACTTCCCCATATCCGTGACGCAATGCACGTTCATAAACAATAAATATTGACTCATCTTCAAGTATAAACGCCTGTATCATTCTAACACCACGTATGTAGTGTTTATGTCCAGTAGACACTGAAGTTCAAAGTCAAGTGGTCCTTTTTCTGTCTGTCTTTCCACTTTCCATCTTCTATTGAGCTATCCAACACGTCTGATTAATAATTATTTACTAACATCTGGCCTGCTGTGTGACGTAATGTACCCTAGTCAGCTTTTGGTGTTTTGCTGAGTTACAGGTCTTTCCATTCCAGCTATCACTGACAGTGGGGGCGGGACTGACCATCTTAATCGTGTAATGGAAATGGATTTCTGTTGCGGAAATTGGTACAAATTAGATCAAACAGGGTTAATGAATTCTCTCTGTGTGTCTCACTCTCTTGCTCACAGGCATCATTAAGGTGGGTCGTTGGAACCCGTTGCCTATCCACTGCCTGACAGACGCTCCCGAAGCCACGGTGGCTGACATGCTGCTGGACGTCTACCACATGGTCACACTCCGCATCCAGCTGCAGAGGTCAGACAGCATAACAGCAGCAGGGTGGAAGTTACACAGTGTTAACTCTGTTTGGGATGTTATAATGTTCTAATTTTTTTTTTTTTTTTTTTTTGAAAATTAAATTATGATTTTTGACAAATTTTTGATTTTAAATTCTGAATGTCTAATGAGATATTTAGCCACTGAACTCTCAAAACCACTCAGCGAATGTGATTTCGTCCCTCCCTCTAAAGCTTGTGAATAGTTCATGGTTGTTCCTGAATAATATGCTTGAAGGTGAATAACTGAATAATAACCTGGAGGTTTAAGGGATTCATAAGTAAATCTTTGAATAGCTACATGGATTGCCTATATTTAATGGTAATAATTATTTTCCATACTTAATACTGAAAATATTGTGATAGTTGTGGTGTCTTGTTTATTCCCAGAAACAGACCATTTTGTTCTGTTAATATTATGACAGTGATCTCTACTCACTGGGTCAAAAAGAACTGGACGCTGCCAGTCACAGGCTTATCATGGCCACTTGCAGTTTATTCCTGCATTCACCAATAAGACAGGTTCCACAAAAAAATCAATGCTGTACAAATTTCCAGTCAGTTTAATTACAAGTTCATGGATGGTGTTTGTTTCTCTGGCTCAGTGCCAGAATAATATATTGCTCAGGCACTATGCACTCATCAACCACTTTATTAGGAGCACCTGTACACCTGCTCATTCATATAATTATCCAACCACCCCAATGTTGTGGCGGCAGCACAATGCATAAAATCATACAGATACAGGTCAAGAGCTTCGATTAACATTAATCTTCAGAATGGGGAAAGTAACTCTGGTTAGTGGCATGGTTGTTGGTGCCAGACGGGCTGGTATGAGTATTTTACTGAGACTGCTGCTCTCTTAGGATTTTCACGCACAGAGTTGGTGGGAAAAACAAAAAAAAACATTTTGTGAGTGGCAATTCTGTGGGTATAAACGCCCTGGTTGCTCACAGAAACTGGACAGTTGAAGATGTGAAAATCTTGACTTGTATCTGCATGATTTTATGCATTGTGCTACTGCCATATGATTGGCTAACTGGATAATTTCATGAATTAGCAGGTGTACAGGTGATCCTAATAAAGTAGGTGGTGAGTGTACATCCTCAATGTATAGAGGAACAGGAAGTGATGGATCTTATTGTTTCAGCTTTGCCAAACTGGAGGACCTGCCATCAGAGCAGTGGAATCATGCAACAGTGCGCAATGCACTTAAAGAGCTGCTGAAAGAGATGAACCAGAGCACACTGGCTAAAGAATGCCCACTCTCCCAGGTACAGTCATGACCCTTTATCACGTAACTCTTCCTGAACTGTCTAAGTCATACTAGTGATCACAGCTCAGAGGTGTTCTTACAGCAATAGAGGTGCAATGTAAAGGCTTGTGAGTGTCAATAATGTTATACTAGTGCCATTAATAGTGTTTGTTGTATTTGTGTGAGGGTGTGTATGCAAGCCTTGCACTGCATGTTCACTTCCATGCAAAAAAGCAATCCATGAGATTTGTGTATCTCTGCATGCTGTGTTTCAGTGGAGTGCTCTGTGTGGGTGCTGAGCCTCATATCAATTGCTAGCATATGTCTGTGGCTTTCTGTCTCCATTGCTGTTTGCCACCAGTTATTTCTCAGCCTCCACCTCTCTGTCCCTGTCCCTCTTCTGACCTTTCTCAGAGTATGATCTCCTCCATCGTGAACAGTTCCTACTATGCTAATGTCTCCACTGCTAAGTGTCAGGAGTTTGGCCGCTGGTATAAGAAGTATAAGAAGATTAAAGGTGAGACCTGAGCTCTTGTGTCACATTGTTCTGCTTTATATTTGTGCATCTGTTTCACTAATTAGATCTAGTTAAATCTGAATATAAATTTGTCTTCCAGTCAATATGCCTCAAATCCTTTGCCATTGTACCGGAGAGTACAGTGCTATGCTAAATCAGTTATGGTCAGTTATACGACCAGATATGAAGCTGATAAAAAAATGTGGGTATCCTGATGTGACCCCATTTTAGAGATTCTCGTGAGGTTTTGGGGGCCTGTGGTACATATCGTGTATTGTACATTGCCTCTTTGTCACCGGACAGGGGAACCCCAGTCTATCTCTCAGCTTAATGGAAACCACAACTCCCTCACCACTCTGCAGGAGGTCTCCAGCACCAGACCCAGCAGATGAGCGTGCCCGCTGCTAGTCTGTTTAAGCCTCTTAGCATCTAAATGCCTGTGACAATTTTTCTCCTTCCCTTACCCCATTAAAAGGCAACATAATTACACAGCAGGACAGATCAAAGTGTCGAGCAAACCCCATGCACAGCTTCAGACAGAGAGAAAAGCCAGCAGAGAATAAGAAGGTCCTTGGTGACAGAACAAGCAGTGTTGGGTTACACAGAGCCTGCTTTCAGTTCTGTTCACTGCTTCCCAAAGCCAAACACACAGCCACAAGCCACCAGATGTGACCATGGAGAAATCTTATTGATTGACAGTCATAGTCATAAATTTCAGTGGCTAAAGCACTGATAGGGTGTTCTTTTTACTAGAAAGTGTCTGTGTGTTTACTTGATCTTATGAATGTGCATTGGTAACATTTGGGATACATGGTTACCATGATTCACGTTCTTCTTTGCTTTTTTAGGGGATTACTTTGAGAAGATGTGGCCAGTACGAGAGAATTCTGAAATTAAAGGTGAGTATTCATTTTTCAACAAAAGAAATTACTTGAGGAATGACTTGGTGCTCTTGTTTACTGAAAGCAAAGGACTTTGTGATCTTCAGTAAGAATCTGAAGAAAGTGTTCATTATTCAAGCCTATTCATCTCATCTCTTCACAGTGGAGAGGGACACCTTGGTGGACTTCTGTGTGTTAGGACAGCGTCCTCCCCCTCATCTAGCTGGCCTGGCTCAATTAGGACCTTTGGGCAGTGGTAGTTCTCTTGTGAAAAGTGGCACTGGAGAACCTCAGAACCCTCAGTCTCAGCCCCCATCCCAAGGACAGCCACAGCCACCCTCATCTCATAGTGGCCAGCTCCACCACAGTCCGCCACTACGGACACAGGTGGCTCCTCCTTCAGCCCTGCAGCCTCTTCTGGGACCAAGAGGCCTCCTCTCACCTCAGCTCAGTCCACAGCTAGTGCAGCAGCAGATAGCTATGGCTCACCTCATCAACCAGCAGCTGGCCGTCAGTCGCCTATTAGCCCATCAGCACCCACAGGCCCTCAACCAACAGTTCCTTAACCACCCACCCATTCCAAGGCCCAGCAAGTCTGGAGGACCTGGAGACCCAGGATCCAATCCTTCAGCCGCTGAGGTCTCATCAGACATCTACCAACAAGTCCGCGATGAGCTCAAGAGAGCCAGTGTCTCACAAGCTGTGTTTGCCAGGGTGGCATTCAACCGCACACAGGTAAAAAAAAAAATGCACACGGGGTTAAAAAGTCACCACAGTTATCTCTAGTCACCACAGTTATCCCAAGTTATTCACAGTAAGTGTAATGTCTAGATTGTACTTAATTCATCCAAATCAGATAGCTGAGATTCAGGACTTTAGTTGAGGTCTCTGGGTAGAAAGTTAGACCAGAGTTTTCCAATCTGCAGGTCACTGCACTGAGGCCCAGCATGGTGGTTCCAGCCCCTGGGCCATATCAGTCTTCCTTCCCGCCCTCTCAGCAGCCTACCCACCTGGTGCATTGAACCTCTGCAGGCCTGAATTACGCCCCATTAGAGCCAACCGTAGAGTGGGTGGGAGATGATGTGGTGCAGGTGAAGACCTGGTGGGATTTGCATGTGTATACTTGCAAGACCTGGGCCTTTCTCATTTTGCTTTCATGTGCTTGTGTGTGCATGTTCGTGAACACCAGGGTCTGTTGTCAGAGATTTTGCGGAAAGAGGAAGACCCTCGCACAGCCTCCCAATCTCTTCTGGTCAACCTCAAGGCCATGCAGAATTTCCTCAACCTTCCTGAGGCTGAGCGAGACAGGATTTACCAGGAGGAGCGTGAACGCAGCATGAACCCTCCTGTAGGTCTGCCCCCAAACTCAAACTCCAGTCCTGGGGGTAACCGCCTATCTCAGGTACCCATTATCCCACTGTCAGAAAAGCCCTTCAGACCTTACACACTATTCCTACAGAGCTTTCTGCCTGGCCCAGTATGAGAGTACCTGCATTGCAAATTTGTGTGTCTGACTCTCCATTTTTTATACATGTGCTTTAGAGATTGTTGTGATTTCTGTCTAGGTCTGTCTTATCTGATTAGTTGTTTTGTTTGGGTTATACATATTTGTGGTTGTTGTGAGCTAAAACAGAGTTGTTTTTTATGTAGGGTTGATGTAGCTTAAGGTTCAAGAAATGTAAAGAAATGTTTAGGAATGTACTCAAGAACAGTGGCCTTATTATACATCACTGCATTCTGATGCTTTTGATACTTTTCTGTGTATAAAGACTATAGGTTTCTATAGGTACACATTTTTGACAGATTAATTCTGATGTAAATGAAGAAGTACATGACTTTTTATCCTGTTCTGATTCTGTTCAATATTACCTTCAGTGACAACCTCTTAACCAAAATTAAGTATTATGACACCATATGTTCCTGAAAAAAAGTTTCACCTTGTATGGAGTTAAACTATTGCTAATTGCATCATGTTCCACTCTATGCAGAAAGTATGGGAGCGCAGCATGGATGAACAGTTAACCCCTGATGCCTGGGCATCTATTTGGAAGAATAAGAACAAAATTACCAACTCGGTGAGGATCATATCAGTTCTCTCTCATTCACAAAATCCTAATTCCAATATGGTCTGACAATTTGTTGAACAGGCAGTGAGCTATTATTTTATGCTTGCGTAGCAAATAGAATAGTTAAAAATTCTTTATTATAACATTTGTATAGAAGAAAAACTATATTGAGGATTAAACCTCATAAGGCCTTATCATTTTTGTCATAATGCCTTATGAAAACATTAAAATATTGTCAGTATTTATTGTTGCGGTCACTTTTATTATATGTGCATACTGAGATACTATATATAGTATGTCATTACATAGAGGCAGTTCCTAAAAAATGCAAAATCTTTAGGAACTGTCTCTAAAGAGGTTTGTCTCTTGTATCTAGATATGTTTATGTTAAGTAAATAGCTTGGAACTTTTTTCTGAACAAACCTACAGTTATAGAGGCTCATTTGAGCAGGACACTTTTCAAACTTAGAGCATCAGTGAAACAGTCCAGATAGCAACAATCTCTCGGATACAAGGACAGAGTGCTGATTCTTTGGTCTCAGGGAATGCAGTTGTATACTATTATTATTATGTCTGTATACTGTTATCTTACTATCTTTTGTTGGGGAATGTGAGATTACTTGTCTGTGCCTGCAGAATGACTTCAAACACTGCACGTGAAAAAAACATAACCCTAAAATCAATACACCATGATTCAAACATGAACTACAAAGTAGATGCAAGAGAATGCCTTAAATACTCTCCTACTGAATGCGTCCATCTCTGTGCTTCACTAATACAAACACAGGCTACTTTTAACCTTTTATGTGAGGATTATCAATTGTTCAAAACTTACTTTGTTTGTCTTAATAACATTTGCCTTGCTCTTGCCTCTGCTGAACCTGATCTCCATGGTGTCCTGTAGTCTAAGCCCTCTGGTCCGAATCCTGACCTTCCCCTGAAACTGGAACCACTGGTCAACATCACATCATCCATTTATGATGAGATCCAGCAAGAGATGAAGCGAGCCAAGGTGTCTCAGGCTCTGTTTGCCAAGGTGGCAGCCAACAAGAGCCAAGTAAGCCCTTATGTTTGCTTACCCAAATAACTGCTTTCAGTATGCTAATGATACACTTCAAAGCCTTCAAAGCCTACAGAAACAAAACTTTCTCTTTTTCTACTGCTTGTTTTATGCACTTATGAAAAAGTGATGATTCAAAGTCATTGGGGTGAATGGAGGGATTTGACTGGTAATTATTTGTTTCATGTTAAGGATGCATTTATGTTTAAATTATTACACACATGCATGATTATCAGAGACACACACTGAGCAATTCCTTTCCACATGAAAGGAAAATAAAGCTGAAAATAACAAATGATGTTAAGCCGTGCTCAATTTACTGTAAGCAAGAGTCTCCTCCTGTGCAGGCGTTGGTATCTGATCAGAGCACATCTGCACCCGGTAAACAACAACACAGGCAGATAGACATGCTTTACGTTGCAGATGTCCATCAGAATGGTTTCCATTCACCCGACCATGACCCACCATCTTGACATCCCAAGGATCTCATCCTCCATGACTCACAATCGCAATCCAATCGCTTCATTGGAGGAATATTCCATTGCACTACTCAGATAGTCCTGATTACTGGCTCCTTTTCACACTGACCTGTATGTGGAGAGATAGACAGTGATGTTCTGATTCAGGTTAGATTGCTGCAGCATCATGGACAAGTAGGAATGGTAGAAAAGGTTTAGCTGCACAGTCACAAGGATGAAAATAGATTATTTAACAGCACCAATATGTGGGTAAAAACTCTGTTATTGATACACAGATTAAAACATTTGAAAAGGGAGCTGTAATAATGGTGTGCATTGGTGCAGTGGTGCATGCCTTCAACTCCAACTAAAAAGCATGGAATTCATCTGTGAGTGTTGATTAAGGAATATTTTGGAAAACCTCCTGGACCATTTGTGGGTCCCTTTCCCATTTGAGAGCAAAGAGAGATAATTGATTTAGTCAAATCTGATCCTGTGCCCAGCTGCGCCTAATTCTTGCCATGAAATTGTCTGAGTGATGGCAGTGCTGTACCGACCTATTCAGACAAGCACCGTTAGCACGCCGTGTGTGAATTTGCAGGTGTGACCACCCCAATCCTAAAATGTGTGTAGTATGTGTGTAAAGCAGTGTTGTGCTGAAGTATGTTTGTGTGTATGCATGTGACAGATGTGGTTGGGTCCCACAGGTCTAGGGTCGGTTGGGGGGGTCATGGCTGAACGCACCCATCTGCTGCAGCTGGCCAAGTGGGCCTGGAGAGAGAGAGAGAGAGAAAGAGAGAGAGAGAGAGAAAGAGAGAGCTCTGATCAGGTTATTAACACAGGATGCTGGTAGAGGTTGGATGCCCACAACAGCTGGTATCAAAGACTGGCCTAGTCTAGCAGAGATAATCATATCGCTCTCCATTTCACACTTTCTTTCACATATTCTCATTTCTCTCTCTCTCTCTCTCTCTCTCTTTCTCTCTCTCTCTCTCTCTCTCCACTCTATCTGACTACGTATCATTCTACCTCTCTTTCTATGTCAGGGTTGGCTATGTGAGTTGCTCCGTTGGAAGGAGAGTCCAAGCCCAGAGAACCGCACACTGTGGGAGAACCTGTGTACAATCCGCCGTTTCCTCACCCTCCCCCAGACAGACAGAGACCTGGTTTATGAGGAGGAGTCCCGCCACCACCACAGTGAACGTCTGCACACTGTCCTCCATCTACCCTCTGACCCTCAGGTGAGTCTGGATCAAAAGTCAAATTGCATTCATATTGCTAAATCAGAGTTTGTGAAAATTTTCAGTGCTGAGGTTTCCTGCTGGGTTGTGGAGTTGATAGAAGCATGGGATTATTAATATATCATGGTAAGAGATCAAGAAAACACAGATTTATTAAAGATTTATTGTGCAAATTTCCGCTAAATGGTTTGTGATTTATGATATTTTTCCATATTTTTATTGCCGCTGTGGAAGGAAAAAGGGGTCATTGTGATTGTGTTTCATTGTGTGGTTCTGCACACATCTTTGGAGCTTTTGTTGTAATATCAAGGCCTCTGATGCAGGGTCCCTGCCAACCTCTAATAACCTAATACATCCAGCCCCCTTTAATCATAGACACACACACACACACACGCACACACACACAAATAGCTCCAAATACAGCACTGATTAAATGGACTTTCCCCTCCTCCAGCCAGGGTCATTACAGTATACACTGAGCACAGTCAAAATTCTCACCTACACACGTGCACATCCATTTATATATGTAAATGCATACCTTACATAATGGTACACACATAAATCTATTTTCCCCCAAACAATGTATATTCCCCCATTACTTCTGTAGTATTCTATAGTCTACAAAAATATTCTCCTCTCTTTTTTTCTGTTTTTGTTCTCTCTTTCTTCTTCTTGCTCCAGTTTAGCTTCTTTTTATGGTACCAGTTTAAGCAGTGTATATTTGTGTGTGTGTGTGTGTGTGTGTGTGTGTGTGTGTGTGTGTGTGTGTGTGTGTGTGTGTGTGTGCGTGTGTGTGGTTGTACTTATTTATGTGTTTTGGGCGCAGTAGGAAATGCCCCATTAAGACACACCCTGACAGACAGTACCACCACAGCCCTGATATTATTAATGGCGGGAAGAGAAAGAACACACGCGCGCACACACACACACACACACACACACACACACACACACACACACACACACACACACACACGTATACACACGTATACACGTTAGGTGACTCATGGGAATTCACAGTAGTGGGTGAGTATGGTTACTGTACAGTGGCTTTGACCATAAGCTATTACAGAATACTGACCATAAAGGGACTGACACTTTTGGGATGGGAAGCCTGCACCCCGTACCTCAAAGCAAGCCCTAGTGTTATTTTTGTTCTTCCTTTTGAACAGACTTTGCATAATTCCTTTACTACCTTTCATATTCCATAATACACTGTGATGCATAATATGTATTCTTGTGTTGGGCTTCCAGAAAGTTATTCTGGATTATGGTACAACCAGCCCAGTCCCCAGCCAGTGTGTGTTACATTGTTATTGTACAGCAAAGGTGGCTGCGTGTTTCAGCACTCATTGCTGACAGTCGCTTCCATGAATTGAAGTCCTCAGTTTTAAAGTTTTGCTTGACAATTTTCCTTGAAGTCCCTTAAAGTCTCAGTGTTCCATTTCTAACTCTTTATGCTTTTGTGTGTTATTAAATGCTCATCACAGGAAGGAAACTGTGGTTGCTCCATTAACACATTCCAGGTCTCCTCTGACACAGAGCCCAGACAAGCCACCGCACTGAGGACAGAGACAGCTAAAAATACAGCTCACAGGACTCAAACAGCTGTACCCAGAACAGTTGTGTTCTTTCTTTTGCACATGATTTGTTCCATGCACAAAGACTGTGCTTTTAGATCTGATTCAGCTCTTTTAAAGAAAGGAATCAGTGACCACAATGAGTTTAAGCAGATAAATTAGGTTTTGTATTTTTAATTCACTGTCAGCACAAATTTTAAAAGGTTACGTAGCCAACAATCATAACAAGCACAGCTTTGTCTGTCTGTCTGTGTGTCTGTGTGTCTGTCTGTATGTCTGTCTATTTGTGTATATGCGTGTGTTTGTGGGCGTCTCTCCTGCTGTTGTTTTCTTGACACAATAATGACGGTCCCTCCCCAGATCAAAATACCCAGCATCCCCTTGGCTCCAGCCAGCCTGTCACCACAGACCACACATGTGTCCCAGCTGCTTGAAGACTCAAATATGCTCACACACTGTACATACACACAATATATACGTACCTACATGAACACAGAGACACAGGTTTTATTCAGTTTGCCATTGTTTGAACAATTAGTCCATGAGTCCCATACTTCAGGCTTTTTTGTTTACAGTGTCTGTAAGATTATTTGACAGCTGTCCTCCCAGATTCAACATGCCACAGCTATGAACATACATCATTGCACTTGTCTTCGCATAATGTCTGATGGAGTCTGCACCTTTGTCACCATGAATTTATTGCATTCCAGATCAGTTCATGACTTCACTGTAGAGCATATTGTCCCTGTGATTCATGGCACATACAGGATCAACATACACATGGAGCACACACATAATACACACCTGCTAAGTGCCATAGCCTCCTCAGCACTATTCCTTCCATTTGTGCACAGTGCACATGGGCATAAGTGAGCCCCAGTTCTCATTTGGCAGGTCTCTCCTTATGAATAATTTCTCTTTTGTTTTTGCTAAATTGGATGATGCTATGTGCCGGGTGCTACACCCCCAGACCCTGCCATGTGTCCTGACACTCCAACTGACTGATGGAGTAGGACGGGATAAGATTCTTACAGCTCAAACAATATACCCTTTTTAGCTAATAAAATAAGATGATTTCTGATCATTTTTGATGATTTCTGATCAATTTATGGAACGTATTGTGTTTTGTCTGTACATATCAATATGTATACACAGTGTAGTGCACATATACTGACTTGTACAGACAAGCACAAAACACATGCCCTCTCTCTCTCTCTCTCTCTCTCTCTCTCTCTCAAACACACACACACAAACACAGTAACTCATCTACTCCCAAGGAATTGCAACATGGGAAAAACTAAAACAGAAATTATCATGCATGCCTATAATTGAGGTAGGTGAAGTCATGCAAAAGGAAACTAACAGTAAAATGTCTTCACATCATTACATATTTAATGTCATGATGTGTTAGCAGTGTCTCCAGTGACAAGACAAATCCCCCACCACCCCAATCCTCATTAGAGTCAGCTAAATCTTTCATATTATACCCTGATTCTTTCATACTCCTGTGCTGTAATTTGCACTGATTTGAAAAAAAGAGCTTTTTCCTTAATGTAGTAAACTCACAGACCAATCCCTGGTTGCAATTAAAAAACACAGAGAATGGATGAGGTTCAATATTGCATTATGCTATAAGTGCAGAGGGCAGAACGCATGTGTCCAAAGTAGACACTGTGGTCGAGGAGTCGTAGTGGGAGCAGTAAATGAAGTGGACGGAGGGAAAGCGAAGGAATGGAGGGGACTGACTTCATGGCTTTAACAGTGTTAGGGTTGATTTGAAGATGGAGTCATTCTTCTGGTTTGGCTTCAACTCTCTTCATTAGTGTCCTACTCCATTAGAGGAATGGAGCAGCCTCTTGGATCAGTGGTGTAAATGGGGGTAGAGCATTTTTGATTGAAGACTCTGGGTGCCTCCTAAAACAAGAGGGTTGGGAATTGAACTAGTGCATTTCATGGCTTTTTGCTTATCTTCTGCCACAGTTCACAACAGGCATGAATACAAGTGTAAGAAGTGTTCTCTGTATGTGTATGTATTTGTGCTTGAGGTATAGAGTTTGAGAAGAAATGCTTCATAAGAAATACACTTCAAAAGGGGAGTCCAGGAAAAGTGTATGCGTATTAGTGTGTGGGGGTCAGTGTGTGGTTGAGTGGGTGGGGTGTATGTGTGTCTATGTTTGTGTGTTGCAGTTGAGTGCTGTACTGTGTGTGGTCTCTGTAGGTAGGTCAACACACAGATAGCAGTGTTATATCATGTGGCCAGTTTTAATGTTCATGTGTCTCAGCCCCACTCCCATCCCAGTTTCTTAACTCTTTTTGTGGTCTCAGATTGTTTCTCAGAGACATCAAAAATAATATAACATAGAGAAAAAGAACTGAAAGAAAAAAAGACAAACATACACACTTCCTGTAAAACACTAGCCCCAGAAAGCCCCCACAAGTGAAATCGGAGCAATTCTGTGGTCTGGCCTGCCCTCAGTATTATTTAAAAAAAAATACCCTGTTATTATTGAGTGGAGAGAGCAAGCAAGAGAGAGAAACAGAGAGAGAGAGTGAATGACTATTATCTTTATGTAGGTCCTTTAATTTTAATGCACCGCAGATTTATAGCTTAGCATTCCAGGGCAGAGGCAGTGGGCACCCCACCCTGGTCATAAACTCAGCAGGACAGCGCCATAGTTTTCGATAGTTCTGCTGTGACATGCTACACCTTCCAGAGTTTCAGAAACACTAGTTGCCTTGCACCTCCATCATTTTACTGTTTACGTCAACAACACTATTTACCACACCCTTAACACACCCTTTCTTTCTCTGTTCCATCTTGTCTGCCCTCCTTCTTACTTTCACTCCACTAAATCTCATTAGTTAATGAAAAGACAAGATCAAAACAATATTTCAAAGGGCCCCTATGCCTTTGCTCATATCATCTCCATATAATCGAGATGTTTGAAATTACAGACCCGATAATGGTAATGGTGTGGGTGGCAACAATCCCATGCTATGTGTGTAATACACTTGGTTAAACAGTCATAACCCATGACAGTGTGGTTGGATATTTACTAGAGGTGACTAGACATTCTGGTCAAGAGCCCCATGGACACTGGGTGAATATTCATTGATGGGAACCTTTGTACTCTGGTGCACTACTTTACTCATTATTCATTTTCCTCTTTTAATGATCTCACTAACCTGATCTTTGGTCTTTCTTATCAGGTTCTCCACAGACAGCCTGTGCCACCATTAAAGGACCACTCTCCCATGCGTGAGGACTCAGTGCCTAACTCTGGAATGGAGGACAACCCTCAGGGTGGTAGTGGCAACACTGGAGGAAGTAGTAATGTGGTCAAAAAGCCCCGCTCCCGCACCAAGATCTCACTTGAAGCCCTGGGCATCCTGCAAAGTTTCATCCAGGATGTGGGCCTCTACCCTGACCAGGAAGCCATCCACACCCTCTCAGCCCAGTTGGACCTACCCAAGCACACCATTGTCAAGTTCTTCCAGAACCAGCGCTACCATGTGAAGCACCATGGCCGACTGAAGGAACTGGGAGCTGAGGGCAGTGGAGTTGATGTCGCTGAGTATCGAGATGAAGAGCTACTCTCTGGCTCAGAGGATGCAGAGTCCAGTGAAGATGGCCATGAGGAAATCTACAGTGGACAAGAAGGTGCCTCAACAGGAGCAGCCGCCTCTTCCTCAACACCAATTTCCACCTCAGGCCAAGAAGAGAGCAAGGACAAGGTTTCATCTCTAGGGTCAGTCCGGCCCAGCTCCCACCCTTCCTCCAGTTCATCCCCCAGCCCACGAGACCAGGCCGATTATCAAAGATAAAGCATTCTGACCTGGGAAAAAAGGGGCACTTTGGGAAGAGGATAGTGGAAGGTGGAACAAGTGGAACAGTAAAAGCAGACTAAAAGAATCCGGCACAGGGTCAAATGAAGATTGAATAAAAAAGGACAAGAGTATGTTTGAATATTGATTATAGAAACAAAATGTGTTACGACAAAATAGCTGAGATAAGAGATTAGTAGTTCTAGCAACAGATTAATTGGCATCAGATACTGTAAGTTCTGTCAACGTGATGAAGGACATTTAGGTTAGTGGCCCAAAATTGTTGTTTATTTGTTAAAATGGTGCCAGATATCCGATGACACTGAAAGTGGATTTCTTATCCTAAACTGACAAGTGGTCACTTTTACTTGTGGTTTCTCAAATTAAGATGCCAGTAAGTCATAGTAGGAAAATGCTAAGCCAGTGATGTTTCTCCCAAGTCCCTAACACATTAATTGAAGAACTCTTTCATTCCTAACCTATAATCCAGGAGATCATTAGAAACCATTGTCCCATCCTTCCCACCTCTACAGCATTCAGATTAATGACAGTGATTGAGCTTTAGATAAGTTTTAGATGAGCCATGGACATCTACAGGAACCCACGCATCTTTACTTGTGTCTGATCAAGGAGCCTGGTGGGTGTCTGCGGCTTCTCTTTTCCTCCCATCTGTGATGGGGAATTCTTTATGTCTCTAAGAGGTGGCTGTGTTTGGCCATTTACGTGGTTGAATGGATGGGTGGGTGGGTTAGAGGTAGTGATGAGGGCTGGGGTGTATACATCTGCCTTGCTCACTGATTCCACTGTAAATACATGTGGTCTACTGAAATGTCCAGAGTTAGCTTTGCCTCCCCTTTGAAGATAGAGCCATGTCTCCCACAAACAACCACATCATTCCAAATAGTCCAATGTGGTGGGACAAACCACCAGCCTGGTACCCATGCACCCATGCATGGACTTCCCTCAACACCTCTGTCAGTCTAAATTTAGTGAATGGTTGTTTCATATAAATATGTGTACATGAGACATTTTGTCACTATGTCTCTTCGTACTCTCTCTGCACTTACAATGGCTAGTAAGCATCAAGAAAAAAACCCATATATAGGCATCCATTGACTGCTAAAGACAATGTAATGGCAGATGAGAATGCAGTCTGACTGCCTTGTCCTGCTTTTGGCCAGGTTGAGGAGAGTAACATATGTATCCAGCAACAGTCAACAATCAGTCATTTCACGTGTGGGACTACACCCCTTCCTCTCATCCTTTCTGTCCTGTGACTCTTTTTCTTACTGGCACACACAGTGTACCAATTTCAAACCACCTACCCCCACACTCCACATCTCTATTTATTGCTATCTATATCCACATTTATTATTATTGTTGTTGTTGTTATTATTGTTATTATGGTTGTTCTTTCTGTCATTGCTGTTATTTTTGGTTGTTTTTTTTTTTCATGGTCTAATATCAGCTTTTGGCTCAAAGCTGTTGTTTTGGTAATGAAAGACTTTATGAAAGAGGGGAACACTGCCAAAACAGTGAGAATTAGAAGCAGTTACTGAAGAAATTTAGTGAACCCTGTGATATTGTGTACTACCATTTCAATTTACACTCCATACTTTTCCCAAAGAAAATGGCAGTAGGTGAGTTGAACCCAAAAATAAGACAAAGCATATGAAAATATACTTTTTTTAAGAAATATTGACAATCCATTTATTGAGCCAGTTAAAACTCTGTATCCTGAATGGAAATGTGTTAATTCACGTCTCGGGAAATGGACTTGTGTACAAAGCAACACAGCTCCTCTGTGGCAAAGCCTCTGTGGATACTATTGCAAAACTTGGATCCAGGGTCCTGATTTGCTTTTGAGAATCAGCTGCTACCTGCTCATTTCTGGATAACAGAGTAATCATCATTGTTAACCTTACACTGACCTTTAAACTGTTTTTGTTCATGAGGTGATGTTTATGTAGATGTTTTATCTATTACAAATGACAGCATTTTCTTTATATGTCTTTGATGTGAAAATCCTAACAAATGTCTCCACTGCAAAACATTCACTCACATTAACGTATCTTAAAAACATTAGAACAGTTTAGTTTTTGGAGTTATCAACAAAATGCATTCCACGAATTTTAAACAATTGTAAAATTTTAATCAAAACTAGACATTAAAAACTACAGTATATTTTTTACTCGATTGCTTGTAGCATTATGGATCATTGCTTTCTAGAGATCTACTCTAGGTTCCTGGGTGTGAAGCCTCTACATCTTTGAGCTGGCTATGCAGTGTGACTATGTCTGGCTTATGTTTAGTACTATTCAATTAGAGGCCTAAGGGGGCCGGGAATGTCTAATAAGACATATGCAGGACTGACTATAGTTCACATGGAAGTATTGGGACACACTGAGCAGCCATGCCATACCGCAGGGAGCCTGCTGCATTTCACACTGAGCAAACTGTGACGCAAAGAGGATACGGTGTAAAATGTGGTGTTTAAAACAACTGCTGTCCTTTTTTGTTTACATCACAGTGTGTATCTCCTAGTCAGTGATATTTAACCACTAACCAACACACCTTAATGATGCCATTTATAGCTTTTCCTGGTTTCATCTTGATGGTTTAAACTTGGTTATAAAACTGTGTAAAAGATTTCAAAGCCATTTTTTAGCCTTGTTTCAGAGCAGGGCTGGTCTTACTGATCCTGGTGAAAAATTCATCTCATAATTTCAATAGAGCCTAATATGTAGTGATCACTCAAATTAAATTTAAAAGTACAGTAAGTAACACACTTGACTCTAAGCTGTATAGTGAATTATTTCTATGCTGCTGGTGGATAAATAGCTTACCTTGGTGTTGCCCAAATCACTGTAGAAAAGATTTCTTCCAGCTTGCATACCCTTTAATGTGCAAAACATATCCTGTCAATATGTAATATTGATTTTTCACATTTTTTTAGATTTTTAATGGAAAGGCCTAGATATTCACAGTTTTTAAATAATTGATCAAATTTGCTTGTTTTGTGACATCCTGAGGCATGTAAAATTTTACAGCGGTCCTGGAATGGCAAGAGGAGGACTTATTTTAAATCTCTTCCTTAAAATGTCAGATATTTGCAGGCTCTCATAAGGGTGTCTAATAACAGAGTACTGATTGTCAGGTCGATCTAAACCTTAATTAAGCTTGTCAATCAGCTATAGCTGTAGGAGGCCAAAGCCCACCCCTGCCATTATTATCCATCACCCTCTCATGGCCCCGCCCCCTGCAGCGCCCAGAGAAGTCTGAAACAAGCAGCTTTGATGAGTCTGTCTCTTCTCTGCTCCTAAATTATCCACAGTCCTGGTGAGACAAGTGTGTGCATGCTAGACTGGTGTTTAACCTGCTGCAGGGGTGGCCTCCCACTCACTCAGCTCCTTCATCACCTCCTCCTCCTCCTTGTCCTATACAGAGTTTGTGCTAAGTGAGAAAACAAAGAGGATTCGCAGAGTCCCTGATGAGCGATAGGTCAGGGTCACTCACCAATTATCCGTCTCTTCCGTGACAGGAGTCTCGTCTTTTCCTTTTCAATTTCTAGCACTTTGTCTCATTTTCTCCTTCACCAGGCAAGAGACAATCGCTCTCACTCACGCTGTGCTGTCGGGGTTAACTGGAAGTGATCATGTCCCCTTGTGGGGAAACAAGTGGTTCCTAGAGAGCATGAAACCTCTCGCCATAGATGTTTTTTGAAAATTATTTTAAATAACACAACAGAACTGACAGAAACAGGAAAAGACAGGAACCAGTAATAAAAATTAATCCAGTGATTAAAAATACAGATCACAGTTACTAATATGATTATCACCCACAGACACACACATGAACACACTATATCTCATTCTGTTTCAACCCTTCTTCTGTAATGTAGCACTTAAAGGTTAATTTCATATGACATTTTTTTTTTCCTTTTTGACATTCTAATGGATAAATTGCAGAATGAAGCACTTGGATTTCATTCCCTTGTTTTTGTATTCTTTCGGTGCGCCTTAACTAAGCACAAGGCTCTG
Source organism: Pangasius djambal (assembly GCA_022985145.1). Lineage (NCBI taxonomy): Eukaryota > Metazoa > Chordata > Actinopteri > Siluriformes > Pangasiidae > Pangasius > Pangasius djambal. The sequence continues at coordinate 8,555,974 of CM040979.1, forward strand.
TCTGCTTGCTTTGGAGACAAACTGTTTATCCTCATTAACTACAATGTGAATCAGGTTTGCCACTCCAGGATTGGTACTTTTCCTCAATCAAATGGATCATCATTATCACTAAGTGATAATAAATTATGTGCATTACTTGGCTTTTTGGTTTGTGTGTCAATGTTTCGTTTTGTTTTCTTAAATTGCTGTCATTTAAATAAAGTGCATCAATGGATCAGTTGTGTGCCTCTGAATCTTGTACTTCATGCTCTAAGTCAGTTCCTATTTGATCAAAAATGCAAATTCAATTGGTTACGGACCGTAAGCAAACCGTAACAACTGACATTTTACCAAGTATATTTTAAAAGTTCAAAAAGCACAGCGGTTGTCTCTATAACAATGCAATGTTGTCTTTTGCAAAGAGACTAAGTCTTGGGGAAAACGAGTGGTGTGGCCACAAGAACCAAACACGCTTTCATAAAAAGCAACCAAAACAAACCATAATAGGAAAAAATTGTCCATTTGGAACTGTTACTGGAAATGATCAGTAATGATACAACTTTTTGTAATCATTTGCTGAAGAAGATCTTTAAATAAACCATCAAAATTGTGTGGGCAACTAACCATCACTGGTGACCCCAAAAAAAGCTTTTTATCACATGTTTTTGGATTTCATGAACCCACATGCATATAAAAGGAAACTTTTGAAATCTGCAATATATAAAATTTATAGACTTCCCTTAAAAAGCAAAATGCTAATTTGGGCTGCACATCTGCTGGTTAGTCAGCCACTGATATCCCTCTTTTTTGGTGAACTGAGTATTCATTATGCTGTGACCTCTAAAATTGTCTTTATTATAATTATTTCAATCTACATAGTTTGACTATTACTTTTGTATTTGAGAGGTGGTTAATATGTTTAGCAAAGCCTAGGCTCACATGACTAGCTGCTTTTTAGCCTCCATAGTCTCACAATGCCTCCATACAGCCACACAGCCTCTCCATAAAGTCTCCCCTCATTCCAAGTCCCTGGCCACCTGCCAGTCCTCCCTCCCTGCCACTGCTTCCTTCTTTTCAAAAGCAGCTTGCAGTGGTGTCCTCTGGTTTTCATTCAGTGCCAGTCCCCCAATCTCCTAATTGAACTTATTATTCGCTCAATTGGCTTGTTTTAACCCTTTCTCCCCTCCAGGTTTGAAGCTGGATATCGTTAAGCTGGGGATTTTTCAGCATCCTACAAGGGTATTAAGAGAGCTATACGGGTTTTGATATAAAACCATAGCGCTGGCAAGAACTGCTGCTGCGTCTGTTAGCTGCTAGCTGCAAGTCAAGCCTTGTTCTGGCACTGTGGCCATGCCAGACCACCCAGAGAGAGGACCATGCAGTTTGTTTTATGGATGATGAATTCTCATCTCAGTCGACATATCAATTGACCTAACATCAGTCGCTCTCTCCTTTGTCTCCACACTGCAGATAGAGGCAGGGTGACACTATATCCTACAAACCATCTGTGTGCAGTTCTCTCACGCTCAGTAGGAAGTGGTTCATGTACGTCCTGTGATACCATGTGGACGTCATTTGCAACAAGGCAAAAGGGATGGAAATTGACACATCCTCTGATCTACTCTACCTTTATCAGATATATCCATAATCTGCACATTGCACATTATTTTTTATTGTAGTGTATAGATTGCACTTTACTACTATGTATATACAATATTACTGCTAATTTCATGCATCACTATTCATTGCTATGTTCCAGAATTATTATACCATACTGTATAGTTCAATATACAGTTCTACAATTTATTTATTTATTTATTTATTCGTACAACATACCTTTTACCTCTGTATTTTATGTTTCACTTGCCTTTTATACTCGTTATCGTGTAATCTGTGATGTGACAATACATTTAAATCTAAATCTAATCACTGGGATCAACTTCTGTTTACTGTTTGAATTTGTATTACCCGTGCAGTTTAACTACACTTAGCTTTTCATTGGTTTGAGACATTTTATTCCAGATTTGTTATACTGATTCTTTTGCATGTTCTCCCCATGTCCACGTGGGTTTCCTCCTACCTCCCTAAACCATTCCAGTAGGTGGATTTTCTATTTTAAACTGTCCTAGGTGTGAGTGAGTGTGTGTAAATTGTGTGTGTGTGTGTGTGTGTGTGTGTGTATGTGCATGGTGCCCTGCAATGGACTAGTATCCTGTCCATTGCGATCCTGAGCAGGATAAATTAGTTACTAAAGATAAATGATACTCATTTTTGTTGCAGTGTAGCTCTAATAACATGGTTGTTTCATATAAAGGGGCTTTCAGATCCATTATAAAGAATAAATCTGCATCTGCAACACTGTGTTGTCTGTTAATAATTATAGACCACAGAAAAGTGCATGTAAGGAAGCTCAAGGGGCCCTTGTGGCTAAAGGCTTTAAGGGGACACAATAAAAGGCATTACTGTTGCAGCAGTATGGTTTCAGATGTTGGATTGTGTGTAATAAAGAGTTATTTGGGCGGCACTGTTGACTGATTCCTGTGTTTCTACATGTTTTTTATATCTGTGTGTCCTTTTTTGACTAAAAACCATGGCTTAGTTTACCATTTATATCTTTCTTTGACCACTGAACATTTGGAGTCTTTATAGATGGATGGGTTTTTTTTTTCCTCTGATGTATTTGGTGCATCCGTGATGGACGGTGAGCAGGAAGGGAGATTGACAGCTCTCTGGCGGGGGAGCAGGGGCAGCTGCCAGGGCACTGCTGCTGGGGTATTAAGGCCTGATGGCAGCATGATTAGGGGCCATTAGAGGTGAGAGCAAGGGGGCGGCAAGGGACGCAGGTGCACCAATGCCAGCTATTACCCAGAATTCAGTGGGGTGGAGTGCAAAAACACACCTGTGGTCTCCCGTTGGCACGCTGTCACACTGCACACCCCCTCATCTTCCTCCCACACATTAATACACACACTGATAAACAAGCTAATACCCAGAGCACTCTCTCTCTCCATCATGTGCTGTTTCCCCTCTTCCTGTTTGCCTGCTTGTCACTCAATCCAATGTGATATTTTCATATTTCACATTTACACTACCTTTGTACGGTTAGCTGTAGCCCAAATATTTTAAATGATTTGATCATACAAGATCTCATCTTTAACACAAATAAACCAACTGTGGACATTAACTGGGTAATGCTGTTTAGTTATCTGCTTCCTACACACTGAAAACATTTATGATTATGAACTGTGGCAATGAATGAGCATTATGAATCCCTGTTCTGGGATAAGTAGCTCAGCTAGTGCACTCAATTAAGGCTGTAAACCTGACAGACTGAGATGGAGAGAAATGTGAGCTGCGGTGATGGCCTCCCCGGGGACACCGGGCTAAAGCAGGGCATCTGTCACTGGCCTGTATCAGAGTGTCGTACGCCGACATTAATGCACTAAACAACGACACTCACATGAACACACACACACACACACACACACACACACACACACACACACACACACACACACACACACACACACATACCCAATAAGCACTCATGAGCAAACATTCAATTACCCCAACCAAGCAAAAACATTATTACTGTCTTCATTTGATTGGTGTTCTCAATTAGCATCACAACCAAATAAGAAATAGGTTTTGGCATATGTAAGAATTATATCTTTTTATTTTATTCTTTTATTCTATGTTCCCAAAATTAGAAGACGTGTCTCAAAGCAGCAATCATAACTTATAAGTGTAACCATCTAGTATATATAATCTTGAAAGAGAAAGTCCTTGTTAGTGGTTCAGGCATCCGATGAACAAATTATTTACACCAAAAAGAGCAACTTGGTGCGTTGTGCTTGATTTGTCTAATTCAATCAGTATCAAGCATTGAGCACAATATTCAATAAGAGACTAAACAGATGCTGTGATTAAAAATATATTACTCTCTGCATTTCTCTAAATCCCAGAATTACTCATCACATCCTTACGTGAAAAATGCATGAGGGGAAATGTAATGATTTTGTCCATCAAAAAAAAAAAAAAGAACAAACTTCAAGATTAAGAAGAGCATTAACCAGGAATTTATCTAGGAATCTATTCACATTGTTCAGGCAATGTGTTGGAATTTCAAATGTGAATATCTCAGTGTAGTGGTTTAAATAAGAAACAGCAGGTACTCACTCCAGAGCAGAGTAAATCTATAAGCGATTACATAGTTTTTAGATGAATTATAGTACTACTGTAATGTATTCATTTAACCATGTGCAACACAGGTAACTCAATCCTTCTCTGGTGAGTAACAAATATACAGTATATTAACTGTATATATACAGTATATAATATTATACACTTGTAATGTTATCAGTATATATTGTTTTCAGTTGAATAGATCTGTTTATAAAGGTTTAGTAAGTTACTCAGTGTTGTTAACTGGTTGAACAACAATTCCACTCACAGGACACCACTTAAATGCCATCACTGCCTCCCCCTTCAGCATGCGTGGGCATGGTGACAGGTGTGTGAAGCTGGGGTGCCTGAGGCAGTCCCGAGGCACCCACACCACTCTGCCCACTACTGATCCCTTCTGACAACACGTACTGCTATGAAGAAAACGCTGCAAAATTCATTCAGCTCAGAACATACCTTCTAGTCATTTCTGGAGACACATTAATGAAAAAAAAAAAACACCCAGAGAATCACTCAGATGCCTGAGACCAAAGGGTTCATGGGCTCAGATGTAAGGTTATTCCCTTTCTGTTAGGTTATGTCTCATGCAAAAGCTACTTTAACTGTGTGTTCTATTTGATCTTTTTTTCAAAACCAATGATATATGTACCAACAGCGAAGAAAATACAAAGTTCTGGAGTTCTATAATTATACTCTATAAACATCAATCAGTTCTAATTCACCCTCTTACATGCAGCGACACACATTCCATGAATGATTGACCCTCTGAGACGCGATGGTTTCTGAACCTGGTCTCTATCTAGGTATTAACTGCTGGACGTGACTGCGACGACTTAAGTGGTGTCACTTATTGGCTCTGCACTGGTGGACTTATTAAAGAATCACTGGTCATGTCACTTTCTCACTCATCAGATCCTCTCATTCTCTATCAGATATTAAACTGAAAGCATACACAGTCAGCCAAAATAAACAATGACTTTTAAAGATTTACTTTACAGAAATGCCATGTACATTAATAAACTTTTAAGAAACATTCAAGAAATTCAACTCTCAAATCTATGTCTTGGGTGCTGTACAATAGATTTGAGTATGTTATAAACCAGGCCATGGGCAACACAGGGAGTGGCCTTTACATTGCATTTGTTCTCCCACACATACCATTTAAATCATCATCACAGACAAAAAAAACACCCTCACAACCTCTGCACGCCCTCACACAAATAACTCTATACACACAGTATTCAATATTCAATGGCAAGCTGTCACATAATAGGTCTCTTCCTCAAAGACAATCCAATGCTGACAATGCAGCCCCAGAACTCTCTGCAGCTTCCCTCCAAAGCCTCCCTCCAGCTAACCAAGCCACTAAGGAATGAAGGTTTCGGGGTCTTTCAGGTTTCCCATCTATGTATAGCAGCCGAACATCGCCTGCGAGGCCACGTTTATGCGGACAGTTGCGGCCGATTGTGCCTTTTACAAACTGTGGGCCCCAGTGATTGTTGGTCACTAGCGACTGTACAAAAATAGAGAATAATGATGGCCTTGGGGCTCATTGTGCCTCTTCATGGTATTAAAGGTTTGAGTTGCACACAGGGCAAGAGACAGAGAACTCGTAAAAAAACAAAAAAAAAAAAAGACCAGGAATAACCCCAGCTTTTCTGGTCAGCTCAATAATGCTTGCCCTGTTATAAAGCAGGGCCTTTTATTCAAACTGGGTGTAAGTTTTAGCTCTATAAAGTTTGAATTGTGTAAATCAGAGTTAACAAACAAATTAAGCCTAAACAGTCTTAATTTAGAGATAGTTATTCAAGCTGGTTTTGTTGTAAGTGCCTCACTCACACTATCAAAACTTGGATGATGACTCAGATCAATGTAACATGTTCTCAACTCATTCACTGCCTTAAGACTTCGGTGGGGGGGTCTTTGTTTTCCCTCTTCCTTTTCTTTTTTGTTTTTTCAGAAGGGATTAATGTGTGACAGGTAGTGGTCAGCTCCCATGCCAGTGAGTGCTTTAAAGGCCACTGCTCTCTCACCCTGTAGCAGTTAATGGCTGAGTGTCAGTCATTAGGACAGTCAGTGCCATCAATATTAACTTTCATCATTCAGCCGAGGGAAGGGGAAGGTGAATAAGGTCAGAGGCAAGGACAAAGAATGTCTCAGAATGGAAAAATAATCAAATTTGAGTTCAAAGTTGTACTTTTTTATATAAAGATATTTATAAACACATAACACAAACACACTTGTTAGTTTGGTTAGCATAATGACTGTATCCAAAATTCAACAAAAAATAGGTGTGTGTGTGTGTGTGTGTGTGTGTGTGTGTATGTATGTGTGTTTACTTAACCATGTGTGGGCGGCTGGGCTGTATTAGCTCACCTGTGCCGCTCAGTACCTCCTATCCCCTCCGTCACGCTCAATTAGCCTCCACTGAGCGCGTGCAGAGCTGCCTCTTCTACTGGCTGCCATTGGCTGATAGCCTCTGGAGATAGGATTGAGCTGCTGTCTCCTCAACAGCCCCAGCATGCAGCTCACTGTCTGAAGATGGCTGGACTGATAGCATTCACAGCTATGGCAGCAGTCTTTCATCTGCTGCACATCTCTCAGTCCCACACCAGCTACAGGCAAGAGGGAACAAGCACTGGACTGTGCCACCTCTTACGAGGCTATCACCAGGAAGATGAAGTGTTGGAAGTCCTTGGCACATGATGTGAAGACATCATGACTCATATATAAATATCATAGTTAAATGTTGGTAACTGGTATAGTTAATACAATATGACACAATGGATGACATTTTGAAATTTCAGTTAAGCCCAATTATTTATTACATTCAAGATGTCAGTTACATAAGGCTTTATGGCTGTTTTCACATCTGGATAATCAAAGGCCAAAATTTAGCTGTTTTTTTTTAGGCTTCTCAACAAAACATTAACTCAGTCAATTGTAATTTTAACTCCAATTCTAATTTTGATTCTTGAATTCACTCTGTAGCTGATATTTTTATTGCCCCCAGTGGAACCTCTGTAGATCATCTGTTGTAGTGTGTTTGTGTATTTGTGTGTTAATGATGAATCAGTTTCCACACTTCAGAAGCAGTGGCCCAAGACGGGTTTAAGAATGTTAACCTTCTCCCTAATAGATGACCACTGAAACTGTGACTGTTCACTCAACACACACCATTATCTATGAATGAATCATTTGCTCATGTGTTCATAGCACTTTCACTAGGGATGATGTGGAAACTAGTGATACTCTTAGGGAAGACTGCTCCAATTTTTAAGCTTTTAAAATTTTTAAATAAAAAAAGTTTATTTGCAGTACTTGATAATTACACCCTTTCATTGCAGTAAGTCTTCTTCATGTAGGTCTGCGCTTCCTTTCCTGCATGTCTGTAAACTTCACCACTGTTAAGGAGCTGATAATTCCTTATCCTGAACGTCAGCACTTATCAGAATGGGGATGAATGTGGGATGCCCACCCTCCAGGGCAGAGTTCTCTCTCCCCTCATTCCCCAGAGCCCCCTCTCCCTGTCCAAATCTATAATTGTGGTCTAATGGCTGTGTTTGAAGCTGATCTGGTGCATAAACAGGCGGAGGAAGTCTTTAGAGCCATAATCACTCTATTCCTCCTCTCTCCTTCGCTCTCCCTTGCTCTGCATCCCTCTCTCCACTTCTCTTATTCGGCCCGATTAGGCCCCTGCCTCCCAGACAACTGCAAACAATTAGGCAAATTAGTGGCTCCACCATCACCATCAAGAGGCCTGCTTGTTTATAATTTAATCGAAGCGAATGTCAAAACAGTCAAGCCTTGAGAGAAACAAGATGTGTCCGTGAGATGAAATTTAAACTGCCAGCCAGTCCAAAATATTAAGAGAGTTTGTTTAATAGGGAGACAGGAAAATAAGAAAAGAGAGAATAAAGGGGGTAAGAGGTGGAGAACAAGTAAAAAACACTCAGCATTTTTTCACGTTTGTATAAAGATGCAGTTGGGTTCCTCTCAGTTCCCTTTTTCTCACACTCACTCACACACAAGCATGCATTTGTACTTGCTTTTCTCATTCTTTCTCAGAGTTTTAAGGGCGCCAGAGCTTGTGTTGCTCTAAGTAAGTCAGATTTCCCAAACAACAAGAAAATGCAATGTTTACAAGGATCTTTCCACACCAATCACAAGCAAACAGGAGTGACCTGATGTAGAAGTCAAGAAGGGACAAAATTCTGAAAGACATCTGTAAAAGTGATGGATTAATACTCAGCATAACTGAATTTCCCAGCAAATATTGATAGATAAAAAAAAGAGATACAGAAGCAACAAGCTACAGAGTGAGTGTTGGGCATCAGGCATATGTAGTAGTGAATACCACAAAGTGACATCTCTTTCTATATAAATGTTGCATCATCTGAATTGTAGAGACATAATGGTTATGATCTAGGGTCACACCATGTTGTCACTGATCATTTGCATATAATGGCATGTCCTGCCATGTTTTACTCATTATGTATAGCATGCACTCTAGGTTAATTCTAAACCTCTTAAGGGTACTTTGGCCTGTCTTTATGATGGTTCTATGTTGAACCCTACAGTCAAATGTTTCCCTATCAGAGAGAGTTTGAAGTAAAACAAGAAGAGCCCCTTTAGGAAGCTTGAGATTCCAGAGTTGAACTTATTACAGAAAGAAAGAAAGAAACAAACAAACAAACAAACAAACAAAGAAGTCCATGATAGTCCCATAAACAAGAGGAAATGATTATTTAAAGAACAGATTTCCTGTGAGTGGTCCTGATGCTATAGCTAAAGAGAGCAATGTTTAATAGGTAGATAGATGGGCATGGGGCAGGTGAGCTGAGAGCTTGGCTCCAGCTCTAATGGCCCAGACAGACACACAGGCTCTACCTATCAGCCTCCAGTCTGCATACAGCCCACGAGTATCAGCCCTCTAATTGGATCAGTGGCACGAATGTGATTACTGGCGGCGTATTTATTTACATAATAATTATTACTGCCAGCCCTGTGGTGCTAGAGTAGAGAGGGGGCCTAAAGAGATGGTCAAACTGTGAACATGTTTGTGTGTATGTGTGTGTGTGTGGGTGGGTGGATGGGTGGCTGATTGTGTGGGTGTATTTTGGGTGTGTGTGAGGGACATGCCTCCGCCCTCAGTACAGAGCTGATCTGATGGTATTATTCTATTAGTGCTGCAGTGTGAAGTTTGAAATGAGCTCTGATTGGATTAGTTAACAGCAAGGACTAGATAGTGGGGAATGAGGTTAGTGCTCGCACGTGCAAGCAGGCAGCCCGAACACAGACAGTCATAATTAGGCATCTGTCCACAATAGAAAAGCTGGACAGGTGCCAGCGCACAACAATAACTCCTTCTAGCACACATATATAGGCACTCACTATAAAACACTCACTTTCTATTATTCTACTGTTTGTTTCCAGATTACGTAAACCCAAAATATATCACCGCCAACTGAAATGTATCTTATTAGATGACTTCCCCCATGATCTCCCCACCACCGCCACCGCCCTATGCACCCAAAACCAAACCCCCCCCCCACACCCACCCTCCCCACCATCACTGACTGGGAACTGATGCTCTCTGAGGCTGGACTTTGGTAGGAGTGAAATGGTGCTTAATCACTGAATGCCTAAAACAGGCCATTATAGGGGCATTGAGCTCTGGCAATACATGGCGTCTGCAGGGCCAGAACAAACCACCTTTTGTTAATATCCCTCCATTAATCAATCATTATGGAAGCCACAAGACCAGAGGGCCATACAACTTGATAAATACCCTCCAAAAAAAAACAATTTACTCACCTAGTCTAAACCAACCTCCCCTGGGTGCTTGTGTGTGTTCTTTTATATTTGTTTTGATATCTGTAGATATCTATGCATGCATAAACACATGGCTAGCTTCACAGTGTGTGTGTGTGTGTATGTGTGTGTGTGTGTGTGTGTGTGTGTGTGGTTAGCACAGGGTGGAACAGGAACTACACTCTATAGCTAAAGTGACCCAGAGGAGCAGTTGAGGTTGAACACTTGAGTTGTGTCTATGGGCCAACAAGGCTGTAGACATAGCTGTGTGTCATTCAGTGATGTGTGTGTCCTTTCCTCTTTCAGTACTACAGCTCCATAGGACCAAACATAATCCATCCACCCTATTAGAACCCAAATAACTATCTAGCGCCCATGCTGTTCTTGTGGGGCTAGGTAATATAATCCAAGAAATCATCTCAACCAGGACATTGGAACATGACCAATGACTATTGAGCACATTTATGTGTAACATATCTTTGATCAAGTTGAAAATACAGAAAGGAGAGAAGAGCTCACACTGAATCTCGAGAAACATTAATAATCACTGGTCTTTCATTCATTTTCAGTAACCGCTTCATCTTGGTCAGGGTCACAGTGGATCCAGAGCCTATCCCAGGAACACTGCATGCAAACTGGGAGATTTCACCTCTGATGGGATGCCTGTCCAATGCAGAGCACCACACACACACACACAAACACAGACTCACACACTATGGCAATTTAGCATAGTCATCCCACCTACCACCATATTTTTGGACAGGGGAGAAAACCAGACAACCCGGAGAAAACCCACATGAACTCAGGGAGAACATGCAAACTCAACACAGAGAGTAACCCAAGCTCAGGATCAAATCAGAGACCCTGGAGCTGTGAGGCAGAAATGCTATCCACTGCACCACCATGCCATCTAATCACAGTTCTAAAAAGAAATACTCATATGAAGATAAGCCTCTTGTGTATAAGATTCTTTTTTCTCTTTTCGACATCTATTTGTCTCCTGGTTTTACTCCTTTATTTTTGTCCTTCTTACCTTGATACAGCCTAATTTTTCTGTCATCTTCATTTTTGTCCAACCCATTTGCTCATTAGTGGCATTCTGTTCACTTTGTAATTCCACCCCCGACCAACTCCCCCAACCCTACCCTCATGCCACATTTCTCTCTTTCTCCCCTCTCTTCAGAGTGCCTCCTGCTAGTGGTGGGATCTTCACAACAGTTAACAGCACTAATTTCATTAATTATAAACCAATATGTTACTGCAATCCTCCTGAGAATCCTGGCCCAACAGCTGTGCACATATTGAGGAGGGAGGGATAGCAAAATTTAGGGGTTCAGACATGGTTAGAAAAGAGAGGAGGATGGGTGTAAACTTCCATGTCTGTCCTTGTCATTTGCCGATACAAGTGCAACAATAATGACTCTGAAGTGTAGGTTATATGATATGTTAAACCCTCTTTTGTGGGGTCACACAGGGACCACCTAGATAACCCTCAGCTTTCAAATTTCAATCTGCATATTAACTCTAGGTTATATGTCAATCATCTTAATATGTTTAGCAAAAAAATTCCAATTCTGTTTTTAATGCTCAAATGCTTAAAGTATGTGGAATGTCGCCTGGTAGAAAAATTTTAAGCTACATGCAAGAATATTTCATAACATGAAATGTTCTGTGGATCTTTTTAAATACAGATTAATCTCCCATCTGCAAGTCAATACACATTCAGAAAGAAAAAACAAACTGGATAATGCACACTAAGTATTAAGCCTAAATATGTCTAAATGACAGTCAATATTGTACTGAAAAACTGTTTACTAGTGTGCAGTTTGGGGCCCAAGTATTCATGACTGTGAGGATATAATTATCTACTGCCATTACTGTTGTTCCCTCAATATTACAGAAGTGTTATATGAATAAAACCACTTGTGTACAGTGTACAAATCAATGTGACTGCCACAGTTGAGGACCACATAAAAAAGCAAAACCTTCTCCTTCCAGAGCTTGACATTTAGCTTCCATCAGTTGCTTAGCTCTCACTGTGACTGCCTGTTCCAACAGGCTATGGTGTAACCAATGCTGTGGTGTAACTGTGCTCATTCTGTGGAATCATAAATAGCAGGCAACCTACAGAATGAACTAGTCACCTAATGCTAGTTAGCTAAAATATAAATTCTGGCAGAAGGGGAAAGAGTTGCTCAGCTATAATCTCACAGCACTGTGCCACAAGTGAGTTTATTTGTTTTCTCAGAGGATCCATGCAGGTCTGAAGCTGATGGTCATGAGCTGGCCATAAATCTAGTTGGCTAAAATCCAGTCTAGATAATAAATCACATTTGGTCACTTCCAGTGTTTGTAGTTTTATTAACTAATCTGTGTTCTCTATTAATTTTGACTGATCTGTGCATTTTGTAATCCAGTTTGTTTTCTCAAGCCTAAGAAGGATATAGTTGGATAAAGTTAGTCCTCTAGCTAAAACACTGAGCAGAATGAAAATATACAAAATACACTTGCCCACTAGTCTTGTTAACAATAGAAATTCCTCAATGAGGATAAATCGACTGATTATATAAGAATTTATATGCAGTCATGTGAAAAAATTAGGACACCCCATCAAATATTCAGTTCTTTATTAAGAAATGTCAACGATTTCTGATCTTGTTTTAATTTGTACCTGTAGATGAAAGTAATCTAATTGCATGTAAACAAAAAAAATCTTTGAATTCTTTGATGATTCTGTGATGTTTAAGGGGTTTCTTGCATGCACAGTTCGTTTCAAATCACCCCACAGGATCTCAATAGGATTTAGATCTGAGCTTTGACTTGGCCACTCCAGAACTCTCCATTTTGTACTTTTCAACCAGTCCTTGGTGGATTTACTGGTATGTTTTGGGTCATTGTCATGTTGCAAGGTCCAATTCCACTTTAGCTTCAATTTTTTGACAGATGGTCTCACATGTTCCTCAAGCACCTTCTGATACAATGTAGAATTCATAGTGGATTCTATGATGGTGAGCTGGCCAGGTCCTGCTGCAGCAAAGCATCCCCAAACCATAAGACTTCCACCTCCATGTTTCACAGTTGGTATGAGGTTCTTTTGCTGAAATGCTGTATTTGGTTTATGCCAAACATGCCCTCTGTTATGGTGTCCAAATTATTCAATTTTAGACTCATCTTTCCAAAGCACATTATTCCAGAAGTCTTGGCCTTTGGCTATGTGTTCTTTGGCAAACTTCAGTCTTGCCCTCATGTTTTCCTTAGACAGCAAAGGTTTCATCTTTGCACACCTCCCATGATAATTAAAGTTGTGCAGTCTCTTTCTGATTGTAGATTCATGCACTGTAGCACTGTAGCAATGACTGTAGCAAGAGCTTGCTGTAGGTCCCGTGATGATATTTTAGGGTTTTTGGAGACTTCTTTAAGCATCTTGCAGTCTGCTCTTGGGGTGAATTTGCTTGGATTGCCTGACCTGGCCATGTTGGCAGTTGTTTGAAATGTTCTCCACTTGTGAATGATTTTCCGGACAGTGGAATGGCTGATTATAAATTCTTTTGAGATCTTTTTTATATCCCTTACCAGACTCATAAGCATCAACAATATTCTGTCTGAAGGCCTCAGAGAGCTCTTTGGATCTCACCATGGTGATACCTCTCACAACATTTCAACAATTAAGCGCAAACATAACTAACCGTCTGAGGTTTAAAGGCAAGAAGAAGAAGGCAAGCCTCCTTCAAAATGCTCTGTACCGATGTTCTAATAATTTGCACCTGATGTGATACACCTGTAGGTAATTTTAGCCTTTTTAAGTACAAATAAATGTGGGGGTGTCCTTACTTTTTCCTCACACTAAATTGGATTTTTTTAAAATTGCATTTTACATATCATTTTAAAAAGACTTTTCTTTGGTTTTATTTATTTAGTTATATTACTTGAATCTACCAATATTGTTAAAATGAAGATCAAATGTCCATATGTTTAACTATATAAAAAAAAAAAAACACAGGCTTTCATGGGGTGTCCTAATTTTTTCACATGACTGTATAATCTATACAAGAAAAAAGCTAAACTCCATCAGTCCTGAATCCTTTCTCCTATCACAGTACTACATCGGACTGTCACAGTCAGACGTCCATGTCTATAGTTGGGGCTTGGTGGTGTTTGACATATCTGAGCTAGCATATGACCTAAACACACACATTTCCTGTGGATTCTGACCTGACATCCCTGATACAGCTCTGGCTATGAATTACATTTACTGTAGCTTTAAAGTAATAACCCTTAATAGTTATTTTTATATACAATAAAGATGACCTACTTGCAGTCTTATGCATTCAACTTGCAGTAGAAGTAAGTACCAATGGTGAATAAACAAAACAATGTGTATTTTGCATATACTGAATAGTTATTCAATGTGTGAAGTCTTTTTCAGTATAAAATGTTCCAAAAATATGAATAGGCTGGTTGTTATTTTTTATTGTACTATAATTAACCATGACTAAGGAGCAATTTTTTTTCAGGAGAGTGTAGTCTTTGATTTTGCTTTATACTAATTTTCACATTTGCAATTTACTGTCAAATAACCTTGATGTGACCATTACTGAACATTTTTCAGAGCTCATAAAATACTCCACTTTCTGTTACGCATTATAAACATTTTCAAAGCATTATTTTACATTCAAATGCAGCTGGTTTTCAAATGCATTTTACATTCAAATGAAGCCAGCCATTTTGTGGCCAGAAAAACACATGGACCAAGTAAGATCCATGGCCAAGACTAAAATTACTAAGGTTTACTTTTTTAATACTTCTAAAAAAACACTAGTATGTATATATATATATATATATATATATATATATATATATATATATATATATATATATATATATATATATATATATATATATACTTTTATATATATATATATACTTTTTTTCCCATGGGTGACTGGTGTAGGAATTACAGCATTCTTTTTTATGTGGTTATGTCCCCCACCTTTTCAAGGGACCAAAAATAGATGAACAATTAGCAGTTCCATAACCAGGTGTGTGTTCCTAAGTGAGCAGATAAAAGGTGTAGAGTTGATTTCAAGTGTGGCATTTGCATTTGGAATCTGTTGCTGTTAACTCTCAATATGAAGTCCAAAAAGCTGTCACTGCCAGTGCACAGCAAGCCATCATTAAGCTTAAAAATCAAAACAAACCCATCAGAGCGATAGGAAAAACATTAGCTGTGGTACATTCCTAAAAAGAAAGAAGGCACTGGTGAGCTCAGGAACACCAAAAGGCCCAGAAGACCATGGAAGGCAACTGTGGTGGATGCTTGAGTTCTCCAGGAGGTAGGTGTATCTGTGTCAAAGTCAATAATGAAGAGAAAACTTCACCAGAGTAAATACAGAGGGTTTGCCACAAGATGTAAACCATTGGTAAGCCTCAGAAACAGGAAGACTGGATTAGAGTTTGCCAAAACATCTTTTAAAAAAACATGCAATTCTAGAACACATACTATGGTTAGAAGAGACAGAGATCATCTTGTATGAGAATGATGGAAAGAGAAAAGTATGAAGAAGGGAAGGAACCGCTTATGATCCAAAGTGTATCACCTCATCTTATGGCATAGGCATGTATGCCTTTCAATGGAACTGGTTCCCTTGTATTTATTGATGATGTGACTGCTGAAAAAAAAACAGCAGGATGAATTCTGAAGTGTATAGGGTTATATTATCTGAGCAGATTCAGCCAAATGCTTCAAAACTCATTGGACAGTGCTTCACAGTGCAGATGGATCTGAAGCATACTTTGAAAGCAAACCAAGACTTTTTTAAGGCACAAAAGTGGAAGGTTTTACAATGGCCAAGAACTGAATCCAATTGAGCATGCATTTCACTTGTTGAAGGCAATACTGAAGGCAAAATGCTCCAAGAATAAGCAGGAACTGAAGACAGATGCAGTAAAGGCCTGGCAGAGCATCACCAGGGAAGAAACCCAGCATCTGGTGATGTCTATGGGTTCCAGACTTCAGGCAAAGGATTTGCGATCAAGTATAAAAAAAATAAAATTTATGATTGTTATTTTGTCCAATTACTTTTGGTTCCTTAAGAAAAGGGGTGCACATATAAAAAAATGTTGTAATTTCTACACCATTCACCCAATTTGGATATAAACATACCTAAATTAAATCTGAAAGTCTGCTCTCTGAAACTCATATTCATTATTTAAT
Source organism: Pangasius djambal (assembly GCA_022985145.1). Classification (NCBI taxonomy): domain Eukaryota; kingdom Metazoa; phylum Chordata; class Actinopteri; order Siluriformes; family Pangasiidae; genus Pangasius; species Pangasius djambal. The sequence continues at coordinate 8,572,166 of CM040979.1, forward strand.
TTCAAGTCCAATATATTGTGGTAGACAGCTAGTAAGTGAATAATGAACTAAAACTTGAAATGATACCTACTATGGAAAGTAGAATGCCAAAAGTGTCAATACAGGTGGGAATGTGGGAAGCCATTGGAGTAAGAATTTGGGTCTGGGATAAGATGCTGGCCATGCCATCACTACCACTACACTACATTTGGCAGACACCCTTATTCAGAGGAACTTACATTTATCTCATTTGCACAACTGAGGGTTAAGGGCCTTGCTTAAGCCCAGCAGTGGCAATTTGGCAGCACATGGATTTGAACTCACAACCTTCCAAACAGCAAGCCAATGTCATAACCACTGCACTGCCAGTTCCCCATGTCATATGCCATGTAAATATGCCATGTACATGAAGGATCAAAGTTTTGGAGTTATGGTACTCACTAATATTAAAATGTGAAATTTCTTGCAAATATCATATTGTTGCAAAATGTCTGTGGTGCTAGCACGGTGCAAGGCAATACGATGTTTAGCAATTAGTAACATTAACCCAGAATACATAAAATATTGCACCAAACATTTAAGATACCACTTGGTTTTTGGTTTATATTATATAGATCTACAGTCATGTGAAAAAATTAGGACACCCCATCAAATATTCAGTTCCCCTTCAGGAACTCGAGCTGCGTCGAAACGCCTTCAGCGTGACCACGCTCTGAATCACGTGTAATCAGTCCAATGGATGGGCGAGACGTCACGGGTGGGGTGACGTAGCGACCAGGAAGCTTAAAAGCATGTGCGGTGGATACAGCGGCAGCTTTCTGTCATTCAGCAAGCGCTCTGTGTGTGTCAGTCTGATTTTGTATTGTTTGTCTCTCAAAGCATTATGCCAAAAAGACAAAAAATGAGGGCGATAGCTGGCAGCGTTTTAGGCTGCGTTGTCTGCTTGGGAGCAAAGCACGCAGAGCCGTGCTCTTTGAGAAGGGAGCCTTCACCAGCGTTCCTCGCGGTGCTGGCCCCGCTTCTGCCGAGGCAGAGCAGCGGTTACACTCGTGGGGTTCACAAATGGATTTGGTGGAGGGAATGGAGACGGACGAGTCCCTTTCTTCTTCCTCATCCGCCAGATCCACTGGTCCTTTTATGTGGTTTCGCTTTCGCCACAGCATGCCTAAAGCTCACGAAAAGACGAAACATGAGGCGAAAACAGGCAGCATTTTAGGTGGTGTGTTTCCTCCCTGCCCGCGCTATATTACGGGTGGGGATACACACGGTCTGTGCGTTGTCTGTTTAGGGGCGGAGCCCGCATTGCGTGCGTTTGCCGCTGCATGTGCTTCGCTCCCGGAAGGCTCTCTTTGAGGAGCCGCCACCTCCACGCCGGAGCCTACCTTTCTTCCCCGACCTCCACACGAGGTGTCGAGGTCGTGGGGGAGGCCTTTCTAGGGTCAGGAGATCGTTCTGCCAACCCTGCCACCCATGGTGCTTCAGGGCGCAGTGGTCTCCAGCAAGCACTTCTCTCAGTTTCCGCCCGGGAACGTAGCAGTACTGGGAGGCTTGCTACCTCTTCGGAGGTTTCCAGAGCAGATAGTTCAGCCGTCCCCTGACGGTCCGCCGCTTCAGGGCACTGAGCTAGCCGCTCTCATTACACCAGAGGTCAGTCTTGAGAGACTGATTCCCTTAGTAGACCATTTGGCAGCATGGAACTTCTGCCAAATGTGTCTCAATGGGTCCTGCATACTGTAGAGAGAGGCTACCGAATCCATTTGGTTCTCCAGCGCCTCATTTTTGCGGGGTTCTTCCTACTTTGGTGGGCCTGAGCAGGCTCTGGTAATGGAACAAGAAGAAAACGCTCTCCTGAGGAAGGAGGCCATTGAGGTGGTCCCTCTTCATGACAGAGAGTCCGGGTTCTACAGCCAGTACTTCATCGTTCCGAAGAAGGGTGGAGGGCTACGTCTCATTTTGGATCTGCGTCGTTCGAACCGCTCAGTCGTGCGACTGAAGTTCAAGATGCTCATGATCAAACAGGTCGTGTCTCAGATCAGCTCCGAGGACTGGTTTGTCACGATCGATCTAAAAGACGCATACTTCCATATCTCCATCCTTCGCCAACACAGGAAGTTCCTGAGGTTTGCTTTCAGGGGCGAAGCTTACCAATATCGGGTTCTTCCGTTCGGCCTGGCACTCTGACCCCGCACTTTCACAAAGTGTGTGGATGCTGCTCTGGCTCCTCTGCGACTCCAGGGCATCCGCATACTGAATTATATTGACGATTGGTTGATATTAGCTCAATCGGAGCAGGCGGCGGTTCGGCATCGAGATGTCATTCTCACCCACATGGAGAGCTGGGGTTAAGACTAAACGCCAAGAAAAGTGTGCTTTCTCCAGTACAGGGAACCACTTATCTGGGCGTGGTGTGGGATTCAGGCACGTCTGTCTCCTGCTCGGATTGGTCGATCCTCACAGCAGTCACGAGAGTGAGAGAAGGCTGGTCACTCACTGTAAAGCAGTTCCAGAACCTGCTGGGTTTGATGGCAGCTGCGTCCAACGTGATACTTTGGCTCAAGACCAAGGGGTTCTCCCTGAGGGGAAACCTCTTCGCATGATCAAGGTCATGCGGCGATGCCTACGTGCCTTAGACATGTGGAGGAAACCTTGGTTTTTGTCTCAGGGCCCGGTGCTGGAGCTCCTTGTCACTATGTAATGCTAGCGACGGACGCCTTTCTCACCGGTTGGGGAGCGGTCATGAGTGGCCACTCAGCCCATGGTCCATAGAGCGGCCGCCATCTCACGTGGCACATTAACTGCCTGGGGATGATGGCCGTGTTTCTAACTATGAAACACTTTCTCCCGGACCTAAGAGTTCGCCATGTGTTGGTGCGCACCGACAACACATCTCTTAGGTCAACCACCGGGGAGGTCTGTGTTGGCGCCCCCCTTTACAGGCTGGCGCACCAGATCCTTATGTGGTCCCAGGGGAAACTCCTCCTGTTGGGAGCAGTTTACATCCCTGAGCATCTCAATATGGGAGCAGACATCCTGTCGAGGCAGGGGCCGAGGCCCGGGGAACGGAGACTTCACCCTGAGATGGTGAAGCAAATATGGAGAGTGTTTGGCCGGGCTCAGGTGGATCTGTTTGCGACTCAAGAGATATCGCACTGGATACCATGTACAGACCTGGCAGAGGCTTCGTCTGTATGCCTTTCCCCCGACTGCTCTGCTCCCGGGAGCTCTGGAGAGAGTGTGCCAGGGCGGGGTCCTTCTGTTGTTAGTAGCCCCGTTCTGGACGGGCCGAGTATGGTTCTCAGACCCGATTTCCCTCCTCGACGGCCCTCCATGGGAGATCCCCGTCTGGAGGGACCTCCTCTCTCAGGCGGACTTCCACCCCCACCCAGAGTTGTGGAGGCTGTGGGTGTGACCTCTGGGGGGGCACAACTCGTAGCTTCCAGTCTCTCAACTGAGGTTGTTGAGACCATTCTCCAATCCAAAGCTCCCTCAATGAGGAAACATGTACGCCCTGAGTGGAAATTTTTCACTTCTTGGTGTGGAGACCGCCAGCTTGACCCAGTTAACTGCCCAGTTGGTACAGTGGTGGAGTTCCTGCAGGTCCGATTCTCCACAGGGTTGACCCTCTCCACCTTGAAGGTATATGTGGCGGCCTTTGTGGCCTATCACGCCCCTCATGGTGGTCAGTCTATGGGCAGACAGTAGTTACATGTTTCCTCCGCGGTGCGCTGAGGCTGAGGCCTCCGGTACGATCTCGTGTCCCTCCGTGGGACCTGGCTGTGGTGCTGAGGCTTTCTGTAAACCTCCTTCTCTCGAGAGAGTTGGGGATCTACAGGCCCTCTCAGTGGCTCTCTCTTTTTAGACTTTGGCTTTTTCTGGCCAAAGCATTTCTCTACCCTCGAGCAGGGTATATTCCTAAAAGTTCCCTCCTCTACACCACGGCCTGTCATACTCCAGGCCTTCTGTCCTCCTCCCTTTCGGGAGCCTGAACAGCAGAGGCTTGACTGTATGTGTACAGTGTGAGCACTGGACGCATACGTCCTCAGAGCTGCCCGGTGGGTCATGGATGCCATCTGTCTGGCCTATGAGTCCTCTGATCTCCCCTCACCCTTGGGAGTCAAGGCTCACTCCACAAGGCCTTTCTGGCAGGTGTCCCTATGCAGGACATCTGCAACGCTGCGGGTTGGTCCGTGCACCTGACTTTCATCAGGTTCTATGGCCTCGACATGCGAGCCACTCCAGGCTCTTTTGTTCTCTCGCCCTAGCTGTGCTCTTCCACACTGGGCAGGGATTTGTAAGCCTGGGGCCGTGGGCATACTCGTTCCCATAGCGTTTCGACGCTCGAGTTCCTGAAGGGGAACATTCCGAAGGAACAAGATGCTGCGTCTCAGTGCCATACTTCCGGCATCCCTGCGAGCATCTGCTTCATTCTCGAAGCTGCCGCTGTATCCACCACGCATGCTTTTAAGCTTCCTGGTTGCTACGTCACCCCTCCCGTGATGTCTCGCCCATCCATTGAACTGATTACACGCGATTCAGAGCGTGGACACGTTCAAGGCATTCCCATAGTGTTTTGACGCAGCGTCTCGTTCCCTCGGGGAACCATGGTTACATACGTAACCTGGAGACATTCTTTATTAAGAAATGTCAACAATTTCTGATCTCGTTTTAATTTGTACCTGTAGATGAAAGTAATCTAATTGCATGTAAACAACAAAAAATTACTTTGTTTTCATTAAACAAAAGAAATCAACAAAAATGAGTATTTCAACTGAGGAAAAAGTTAGCACACCCTTTGCCCTAATAGCTAGTGTTTCCCCCTTTGGTTGAAATAACCTCAATGAGACGTTTCTTGTAGCCATCTACCAGTTTCTAACATCAACTGGAAGAAAGTTTCCTCCACTCCTCAATGCAGAATTCTTTGATGATTCTGTGATGTTTAAGGGGTTTCTTGCATGCACAGTCCGTTTCAAATCACCCCACAGGATCTCAATAGGATTTAGATCTGGGCTTTGACTTGGCCATTCCAGAACTCTCCATTTTGTACTTTTCAGCCAGTCCTTGGTGGATTTACTGGTATGTTTTGGGTCACTGTCATGTTGCAAGGTCCAATTCCACTTCAGCTTCAATTTTTTGACAGATGGTCTCATATGTTCCTCAAGCACCTTCTGATACAATGTAGAATTCATAGTGGATTCTATGATGGTGAGCTGGCCAGGTCCTGCTGCAGCAAAGCATCCCCAAACCATAACACTTCCACCTCCATGTTTCACAGTTGGTATGAGGTGCTTTACGCCAAACATGCCCTCTGTTATGGTGTCCAAATTATTAAATTTTAGACTCTGTCCAAAGCACATTATTCTAGAAGTCTTGGCCTTTGTCTATGTGTTCTTTGGCAAACTTCAGTCTTGCCCTCATGTTTTTCTTAGACAGCAAAGGTTTCCTCTTTGCACACCTCCCATGATAATTAAAGTTGTGCAGTCTCTTTCTGATTGTAGATTCATGCACTTTGACAATGACTGTAGCAAGAGCTTGCTGTAGGTCCTGTGATGATATTTTAGGGTTTTTGGAGACTTCTTTAAGCATCTTATGGTCTGCTCTTGGGGTGAATTTGCTTGGATGGCCTGACCTGGCCATGTTGGCAGTTGTTTGAAATGTTCTCCACTTGTGAATGATTTTCCGGACAGTGGAATGGCTGATTATAAATTCTTTTGAGATCTTTTTATATCCCTTACCAGACTCATAAGCATCAACAATCTTCTTTCTGAAGGCCTCAGAGAGCTCTTTGGATCTCACCATGGTGATACCTCTCACTTCAACGATTAAGAGCAAACCAGACTAAATGTCTGAGGTTTAAATAAGCCACCTTCAAAATGCTCTGTAACAATGTTCTAATTTGCACCTGATATGACACACCTGTAGGTAGTTTTAGCCATTTTAAGTACAAATAAATGTGGGGGTTTCCTTACTTTTTCCTCACAAGAAATTGAATTTTTTTTTAAATTACATTTTACAGATCATTTTAAAAAGACTTTTCTTTGGTTTTATTTGTTTAGTTATATTACTTGAATCTACCAATATTGTTAAAATGAAGATCAAATGTCCATATGTTTAACTATGTTAAAAAAAAAACACAGGCTTTCATGGGGTGTCCTAAATTTTTCACATGACATCACATATATTTTTAGTGAGTGTTGAATAAGATATGACAGGTGATTCCAAACTTGGTAATAAATGGTAATGTATATGTGAGCCACTTAACTATTTTAGGAGGGATCTACATAAAAGACATGGAAGCGTCATGGTAGGATTCTGCGTAAGGCTAACAGGTGTGTCCCTCACGCTACGTTGCCTCCCGGTGCACACAACAACACCCAATCAGTCATGCTTCACATCCACACAACAGCATTGCAGTAGATAAATAAATAAAGGAGGCCCCTGTGTCTCAGGCATTAATAGTAATTGTGTGTGTAAACTGTTTCACATCGTCCTCTTCACTCACAGCTGCCCCTTAATCACTACTATGCCAAGCAGATGATGAGATGTGTGTGTGTGTGTGTGTGTGTGAGTGTGTGTGTGTGAGAGAGAGAGAGAGAGAGAGAGAGAGAGAGAGAGAGAGAGAGAGAGAGAGAGAGAGAGAGAGAGAGAGAATGAATATGGTCTCTCGTCAGTTGGTGAAGTTGAATAACACTGAAAAACTGATTTCAAATCTCACATCAAGGGAGCAGCACATCTGGCCCACTTGCAGATAAATTATTTTCCCACCTGTTTTCAGTTAGGCAAATTATGATACAGCACAATGAGAAAGAGGGTGAAAGAGGGACAAGTGAGAGACTTCATAAACCAAGAAATAATAAATAACAATAAAAGAGACAGGAAAGAAGCGAAGTGGAAAAGTACAGATATTAAAACAAGTATGAAGGGTGGACATGATGATACAGAATGCTGCCAGCACCAACCAATAAAAAGTGCCCTGTAGACCCCAAACAAATGACTGTCAATCATACCTACAGTTTACAAACAAAAACAAAATGACAAAGCAAAAAAAGTGAGTCACAGCTTTCTTAAAGTCCACATATTCTGTAACTTGTATTTAGAGCTGTGCCAGTGTTACTATTAATTGCTGAATCACTTATTTTTTATGATTTGGTTGACATGCTGAAATCTTGTATCAAGAGTTTATTTACTTATTTGCTTGTTTGTTTGTTTGTTTGTTTATCTGTTTATCTATTGATACAATGTAAAGGAAGTAACTTTACACTGTAGTATCTACTCTGTTGGGAATGTCATTATTAAATATTCAAGTTCTGTTTCTATCTTTTGGCTCCTTCTTGTTAAGACATCTTGTTAGCCATTTAAATACATTTGTCTTTTGTTAGGTTTATTAATGGTTAAGAGCACCTAATTGTGATTTTGTGATGTATTATGATCAAATTGTGGCACAAGTACGTGAAGAGTATTGATCATAAGCTATTTGGCAATAGTCAGTCCAATGTTAATACAAGTTAACTTCCATAACACACAGGAAACAATGTTACTTTTGGGGCGCATCTTCAGAATAGTGTTGAATCTCAGCAGCACAATACAGATGTTGACACATACACACACAGTCCAACAAATTTATCCCAGATTTAATCAGTGATAGTTTATTAACATGTGGGCTTTCTCTCTCTCCACCATCTTTCCTGATCTTGATATATCTGTCTGCATAGTCTATCTCTCCTCCAATCCTCTCACTTTTTTCTCTTTTCTTTACTTTATTTTATTATCAATGCAAAATGGTCACTAACTAAAGAGGATTTATGCTGATATTGCCCAAAAACCCTATTTTGTTCAGGCGTTTCCAAACTTTTGGAGGGCAGTATATATATATATATATATATATATATATATATATATATATATATATATATATATATATATATATTTGTCCTCTGACCCTCCCTCTATGTCAAAGTAAAAATAGTAAAAGTTAGTAAAAAATAAACATGTGAAATATGTCTATGCACTGACACTGAAAACCTGCTGCCTTTAATACAACTGTGCTAGAAATGAAAAAATAAACTATATGGCCAAAAGTTTGTGGACACCTGACCATCATGCCCCAGTCAGCATCCCATTCCAAAACTGTGGGCTGTAATATGAATGTGCCCCCCCACTTTGGTGCTATAACAGCCTCCATGGGGATTTGTGCCTATTTAGCCAGGTACCGTAGGGTACCTCTTTGAACATGCAAAGAACAACAACATTTCAATTAGCTCTTTTTATCGTGCTTGAGAGATTTTATCACTGACAACCAAACACTGAACCTTGATAAACAAACAACATATTTTCGAAATAGTAGTGCATTAGAGTACATGCTGTCACACCATGTTCTTCACTGGCTTAGAATCCAGACATGGGGTCAGAGGGCACATCTTTCAGAGGTTTGTCAAAGGCCATGCTCTGGGTAAAATTCACAGTCTAATACTAAACTGTAATTGTAAAATCAATTGTTGCTGTGCTGTAATTTTTCAGAATATAGTTGTTCTGGTTTGCAAATTCCATACATGAGCACACTTTCCACTTTTTTCCCACATTTTCCCACATTTTCCACTGAGTTATTAAAGACAATAAGTAATATTAAACTTAATAAATAAAATGTATTTATTGAATGCAGCAATATAATAAACTGTACACTTACGTATGGACTTGAATTAATACAGTTTTGTTTTATTTGTGCTCTTCTTAAAACGAAAATATAAATATGGCTTAATGGACAAGCAGCAAAGTCATATCAATGTGTGCACTGATATGACTTTGCTGCTTGTCCATTAAGCCATATTTACATTTTCGTTTTAAGAAGAGCCATATCAATTTGTGCATTAACTTCTTGTATTGACTTCTAAATATGCAGGCTTAGCTCAACTCTAAATATGAGCTTACTTTTTATGTTTTTTTTTTATTGTAGGTGAACCATAACAATACTGGAGAACATGACAAGGAGATCTGTTGTGGTTGTCAGGTGAATTGAGGCAATAGGTGTAATCATAAAATGGGAGGTAGCTCATCTGTAGCCACACTGCCCCTTGTGCTGAGTGAAAATAACCGAATGGTTTTCAAACAGGATTGTTCAGTACAACAGAAGTTAATCTCTATAAGGTATTGATCTGAGTGATACTTTCCCCAAGCACAAACACATATAAGCGAATCCATAGCAATCTTTTAGATTTAGCTGTGCTTTTGGATGAAGAGAGGGACATAAAAACAAAGGCAGAAGAAACTGCGCCCTTTGGACTTAAGGATAATCCCTTGTCATAAACATACCCATCTCCTCCATAACCATGGAAAGACACACCCCCACCCACCCACATACACAGTCATCAGCACACTCTCTATCGCAAATGTAATGTATTTGTGCATCCAAACAGAGAGGTTACAAAGGTTTAGGGGAAACAGCATCTCATTGGATAATCTACTCCTTAATCAAGCTTGGAAATGTGGATGTACACAGTTTACAGGAAACCAACATTAGACAACAGCAGTGAGAACACATAAATGTATTGGAAGAGACAAAAAGAACATGCCTCTTTAGTAATGAAAGACTGGGAGCAGAGAACAGGACTGACAGGCTAGTTTAGTGTTTCATGGGCTACCATAACTTTCCACATTGTTTGTGTAAGCCAGGCTCTGTGATGTTTCCAAAGGTATCACATGTCCCTAGGTTCTCGTGGAGCGTGTGTGTGTGTGTGTGTGTGTGTTGATTACCACTGGAACGGCATTGCTCTGTAATCAGACAGGTCAGAGAAAGCCTTGTTTTAAAAGCTTGTACTGCGTTTTTGCTACACCCTTATACATATATATTTACACACATGCAGATATAAAGTTTCCTTTATACATTTGGACAAACACAGTGCAGACTTGCACAGTGGAGATTATCTAAGCAGACGAGCCTGTTTCCTAACAAGGTAGTGGAGCTAAAATGCAGTTGTGTAACTATTGTGAAAAGGGGGGAACGTAACAAGTGACCAATTCATAAACAGACTTTTAGTAGAACAATATGTTCATTCTGTCAATTTCAATTTCAATACTGGTGACTTGCTAAACTCAGCCCAGGCGGCCCCTGGAGTTTTTCTGTTTGCTCGTTTCCTAGCCAAGTACTAATAGCAAAGTCTTCAAATTGTGACTTCATGGGTGAAGACTATATAAGATCCCCACTATGTCACAGTCATCCTCCTTCCTGGTCTTGCCTTGGAAGAACAGCACTTAAAAATCTTAATAGTAATTTTACTTAATCGTACTTAATAGTAACAAAAAATTGCTATGGTAAAATATGCACCATCAAATAGAGTGTGCTGATGTTCCCGTTCGGTGGTGTTAACTTTATCATTTTATTGATATTCACCAGGGACGCAGAGATAAGACGTGGCCTATTGTGTATGTTGCAATGGAGCAGCATGGTGATGTGAACACAGAGTAATTAATAGCATAATGTTCATTCATTTATCTACTGTAGCCACTTTCATAACTTTCTAACTTGAACTGTTTACTCCAATCTCTTAATCACCTGGATTTCAGGGAACAATGGAGAGTTGTTTGTGCTGTCAAACCAAATTGTTTAGGACATGCACTTACACAGCATTGCCCTAACTCAGGTTATGGAGGAACTGCTGCCTATTCGGCATCTTCTCCCAACACTGTAGTATTGGAGTAGGAAGTTAAGTGGGCAACAGATGTGACTGCCAGGCCCGCTAGGAAAAGAAAGTCGAGCTCCTCTGTGGCAAAAAGAACAGCAGCCAACAGAGGGTTTGGCTGTGCAGCTCTGTGGAGAAGAGAGAACGAGTGGCCTTATGCATAGTAGAGGAGCTGGCAGCAGGCATGGGCCAAATGCAAGAGCTTGTAGCGAGTTGTTAAAGTGCAGAGCTCAGTGGAGCTTAATACAGCTTCCTTGCATATAGAGACAGACCCTGATATATTTTCAGTGGCTTCATTTGATTCACTAAGCTTGAGGCCCACCTTGGAGGTGTGAATAGCCCGCCAGTGGAGCATTCTGAAGGAACACAAATTCAGGATTCACTAAGCTTGAGGCCCAACCCGGAGTGTTAATAGCCCACCAGTGGAGCATTCTGAAGGAACATAAACTGTGTAACGGTTGAACACAGCAAAGCAGAGGTTAATGCACTGCAAGCTGGCATTGAGGCATCCTTGGCAAAACTAAAGCTCCACCTAACAGAATGGATCAAATCCCTGACCCATTTTGTGATATATTTTGAGGCCGCTGGTGCATGGGCAGGTCTCTGGCGCCCAGGTTTCAGGAGACATGGGATGATCACCTGTCCTTGGTTCACAAACTAAAAAACTAAACTAACACAAACTAAGCATATGGTATATCAGGCTACCAGTAGGGGTTAGCCATATTGACAGTGAAAGTGCAATAATTTTTCAAGATATATTCTGATTCGGAAAAAAAAAAAATACAGGGTGGAATCTGGCCTTTCCTAGATTTGAGAGACTTAAATGTCTTCTGAAAATAGCTGTGATTCTGTACACTTCACATACCAGATGTGATTTGAGCAGTGAACAAACCCGGAAAAAAAATCTAAATGATGCATATCTCCACGTTCCAATATGTCCAGACAGTTTCTCTGCTTGCACATAATTGGAGTGACATACTGATCCAGAGTCTTTCCCTTTGAGTTAGCTCTAGCACCCAGAACTCTAGTGCAAGTGTCTGTGAGTGCGAGTTGCCCTAAAACCCCTGCAAATCCAGGGATGTGTCTACTTCTCTATCTAGATGATTGGCTTCTATGGGGACAGTCTCAGCAGCAAGTGATGAGACAGAGCTCCTGATTTTACATATGGAAGCTCTGGAGCTAAAAGTAAATCATGAGAAGAGCCATTTGACTCTTCACAGACTGTGCAGTTCTGACACAAAACAGAGCAGCTTCAATTATGAAGCCAGGCAAGGAAATGCAAGTGGCCACACATCTCCTATATGCAGCTTTTCTTGTGGGGATGTTTGCAGCAGAAACCCCAGTAATACAACCAGGAATGCTTAATCTCAGACCATTTCAGTGCTGGTTGAATGCTCAGCACTCGGTCCTGAGTCTGGCAAAAGTCAGGTAAGTTAGGGAATTTTTGTTTACAGTTTGGCGTTTCACTGGGAGCATACTGCTAGCAGTAGGTGAACAGATCTGAGGTAAGACGTAAGGCAAAGAGCAATCATAAAGCAGCCCCATCAAATGTACAAAAAAGACTAAGTGTACCCTGCCTGGATTAGATGGGGCTGATGTATGTAACTGTACCCGGGAGGACTAGCTTCATTTAATGCTACAAACTCATTTGGTTTAATTCACATTTCTGTTAAACACAGTACATCAAATGACTTACTACTGTCTCTGATCAGGGTTGTGTCTCCTTGCTTGTGCTGCTTGACCTTAGTGCAGCTTTTGATACCAATGATCATGCTCTTCTCCTTGATTAGAGAATATAGTAATCGACTAATCGACTAGAAAATGTAGTAGGCATTAAGGGAATAGCCCTTTCCTGGCTCAGGTCTTATTTGACTGATGTTATCAGTTTGTAAACGTAAATGGTGACTTCTTTTCGCATACTAAGGTAAAGTTTGGTGTCCCACAAGGCTCAGTTTTAGGCCCACTGCTCTTTTCTCTATATATGCCACCTCTGGGCACACAGTTGTATGTTTCAGCAAAGCCAGATGACAGACACCAACTTAATAAAGTTGAGGAATGTGAAAAAGACATTAGAAACTGGATGCTTATTAACTTTCTCTTACTTAATTCTGACAAGACAAACCTGAAAACATATTTGTTTAGTCAAGCCTTTTGTGAATAATTTTTTCTTAGGTAAAGGAGCAGGTCTGGAGGGTTCACAGGCATAGAGTGTTGGGGTGAACTGAGATGTTTGGATGCTGGGGATGGTGCCACCTGGGGGCTGTGGAGATGGCTTGGGGATCACATACTGGGATTGCTGTGGTGGCTTTGGGGCTGCAGTTGCCATGAGCACCTTCGTGCTCAGGACTCCATCAGTGGACGGTGGATAGATTTTAACCAACCGGACTTCTTGCGAAAACTGTGATGAATTTACTGGTTGCACAATTGCACTATTTGTCCATATAGTACACAATAATGGAATGGATTTATTTATAATCGCACTATCCGTTGCACCCAGATGAGGATGGGTTCCCTTTTGAGCCTGGTTCCTCTCAAGGTTTCTTCCTCATTTTGTCTCAGGGAGTTTTTCCTTGCCACCGTCACCTCTGGCTTGCTCATTAGGGATAAATTTATTTGTAATATATTTTTTGTGAATCCATTTATTTCTGTAAAGCTGCTTTGTGACAATGGCCATTGTTAAAAGCACTATACAAATAAAACTGAATTGAATTTAATTGGATTAGGGTTACTGGGACCCATCCCTGGAGCCAGGCCTGGGGGTAGTGTCTGCAGGCGAGCACCCAATGAGAACCTTGTTATTGTTTCTTTTGACATATAGTATCATAGCAGTAACCTACTGTTGCAGTGAATATTGTTGCAAATGGATGAAAAACACATATCTCCACTTTTTTGCAGTATAATGTGGCAAGTGCATTTACCACCTCCATCGTAGAATGACCAAAACACAACTTACTAGTCGTAAGACATCACTGACAGCTCTTATTTCTTTTTTATTCTCTAAATGAAGCCCCACCATACCCCATCCAGGGTGTCCCCCGACCTTGTTCCCCAAGTTCCCTGGGATAGGTTCCAGGCTCCCCCGTGACCCTGTGCAGGATAAGCGGTACAGAAAATGGATGGGATGAATGAAGCCCCACCATATTGGGTGAAAAAAAATCAGTAACCTTGCTGGGAGTGTGTTCTCACCTACCACATCTTAGAGCACACATGTAACAATTTGAAGAATTACTATACAACTGCATGCTGTCAACATGTAGCTCCATTAAAATGTGTTCTGCTGGCTGTGTTCTTCTGCATCAAACTCAGTCCAACTGTTAACTAAAAGAAGAAGTTGTCAACCACACAGGCAGTAAGACTCATTCTTAATATAAAACACACACACACAATTGTCTTACTATCCTTGTGAGGACCTTCCATTGACATAATTATTAATACTGCAATTAATGATTTGCATATACCTAAATCTAACTCTAACCTAAACCTCATTACCCAAAATCGAAACCTTTTTGCTTTTTCAGTTTGTTTCAATAAAAGCTGCGTTTATTCTTGTGGGAACCAGCCAAATGTCCCCACAAAGTCTAAACAGTCTGTCTATCGGTCCGTCTGTCTGTCTCTCTCTCGCTCTCTCTCTCTCTCTCTCATACACACACACGTACACACACACTTTCTTAGGTTTTCTGTGTAGTGATTTTTTTTTCTTACCATATTTTGGGTTTATGCTTTGTTTGTGTGTCTCTGTGCAGAAATATTTAGCTGATCATGTGTGATTGTAACGTCGGGCAGCAACACCCAATTATTACCCTAAGAGGAGCCTTCTATTTAGGCTTATTCTATGGCTACTATATTTACCCAGGCATGCCTTGATGCCGCCGCACTGAAGGCCTGACTCTAGTATTCGGAGAACCTGCGCCCTGCTACATTCCTCTCTGCCCATAATGGAGGACTCAGTCTGGCTGAGAGATCCACCGACTCCCAAAAACAGAGTCAAACAGTGGAGCAGTGGTGTGCAATCCTTGTAGCATAAAATGCAGAACTTGATCTGAAAAGCATCTGGTTTATTACAAGGTAATGTTGTTTGATCATTTGAATTGTGTTATCTACAGTGAACATAATCAGCTTAAATGAAAAAAGAGACATTTCAGATGCCCAGTATTGCTATTCTCACACACAACTCACCCAAGCTCACAATTACAGAGTCTGCTGGTAGCAACGAAGATTGTGTTACTTACATGCAAATGGAGCTGAAAGGAAAATTCACCCCATACAACCAAGCAAATACAGTCCTATATTAGTCTGCAGGTGCCTTTAATAATGCAGAGGTTTTTCTCTATAAGACTCGTAGTTGAAGGATCGAGCAAAGAACATCAGCACAAACATAAAAAAAGGAGAGGAGGAAGGTGAATCAAGTAATTTATCACAGGGCTTAAAAAGCACTCATTCTCGGGTCATGAATAATTTGGCAACACAACACTAATTTTGCATTAGACTAACGATTCACAGCCCAGGAATACTTTCCAGCTCTCATGGGCTGTTTAGCCTGGTGTAATTTTTTTCCATTTAGTAATGTTTTTCCTTTTTTCCCATGGAACATGGTGAATATAGGTCATATGGAGGAGCTTGGAGAGGCTGTGCAGGGACTCCACAAGCAGCAGGGCTTCACGCCACGACGCTATTAATTCAGGCCTCGGCAGCTTTAATATTTGATTTCGCTGATGGACTGCATCTGTGCTGCTCTGCGATGCAAACATTATTATACGTACTAAGTGGCTTAATTGTAATTAGAGCTGAAAATTTAATTAAACCCAACAATAAAGCAGATCGCTGAGAGTTTTTCCATCCACCTCTCCTCCCTAATGTGCTCTGTTAACTCTTTGTCCTCTCTAACTATCACTTGTCCCATTTTTAGATATTTTAATGTATACAGGATATTTCAAATATAATACTGTTTTATATTTATATTCGTATTGTATATTAGTAATATTTATATTAAACCCGTTTATATATGAATACTGAATCAAAAACGAAATATATTCGTTCTGCTTCCTGTGACAATTAGTATATTCTGCATATTCAACACTGTACTCATGAACTTTGTATGTATGAAAGGAAAATTGAAGACAGAAGATGATGATAGTTCGATCTAAGCTCACAATTTCAGAACTATTTCTAGTATTTGAAGAGAGCTGTCTTAATTACTCACATATACATAGACACACAAACAGTGAAACACACTCGTTGCCTCACCAGCCCGTCTGTTGTGCTATATTATTTATTAGATGTGAGGCCCTTTAGTGAGGCTGCTGCTGGGCTGGTCTGTAAACAGCATGGTGTTGGGCTGACATGCTTTTGCACTCTGCTTACAGGCCCTGTGAGGCTGATCAGGGCCGAGGTGAGGCGACAGGCTGCCAAATACCGCCTCCCCAAACCCCTTTTGCTTGTTGACAGCTACAAATAAAGGCCACTCCTTTAAATGCGTACCCAAGCACTGGCTGGAAGGATAGAACGAAACTGTCACTTTGGTGTGCAAGGTATTACAGTCAGTTACGGAATCTTTATGCAAATAATTATTTGCTTTAGTCAGTGATATCTGTCTGTATATGCAATGTCTGTGTGAACATTCACACTAGAGGAAAACACTAATTAGATTTCTCCACTCCAGGATAACCACATGTTACTTTTCAGATATTCCCAGATGTGTCACTGCTGTCCTCTTGTATTTCATCCTTTTTTGTCTACACCTGGATGCACCTTGTGACTGCTGCATGAACAACAGGACAACAAGCAAACACCAGGAAATAAACAATGAATTATTCTGTAGAAAGAAAAGGCATGTTCAGACATTTTCTTGTCTGGATGGTCAAAGTGAATTAAGTAATTCAGGCAAAACCAAAATGGACCACATTCTCATTCAACACAGACATTTCAGCATGTTTCTTTTTACTTTACTTCATCAAGCATTTCGGGAATTCTTCTACATCATGGTAATCAGTAGGCCAGTGTCAGTACATCTTCCTAAAATAAAAGGTAATATGTAGGAGTACAATGGTAACTCTATAGTCACCCAGCAGCAGCACTACACCACTTCATTCCCTAATGCCGCACGATTTAACATTTATGTGACGTTTATAATCCTGACGCACTGATTGAACTCCTACACGTCACATGCTATACAGCATATCTTCACTCCCCAGGATCCAAGGTTCCAGCTATAGCTCAACAAGCTTTTTTGTTTTTTTTTCCATCTTTTGCATGACACTTTTGCTTAACAAAGAAAAGAGCAGTACGCCTGCGCTGATCCACGTCACAGGCTTTATAATGAAGACTGGCGTTGTATTGTCAACGGCTCGGTGCACATGACTATGCAAAACTATGTATAGCTCCACCTCTATCCTAGTGCATTTAAAAGGAGGCAGACTGTGTGGATGCTACAGTATTGTTACCAGACTGAAACCAGAACTATTTGTACTCTGGTCAAGTGCTTTTTTCATTGCATAGCATTATTCATAAACAATGGAATAATTGTGGAAGATGTGGAGTCGCAGCACTATTCCCTAAGCAAAGCTAGTGTTAACAGTAACACAACAGAAGTGCCAATAGAAGAGATCAAGCTTCAAGTTTTGCTATTTAGTTTTATATGATAGAAACAGCAAGCATTTGAGCAGAAGGTAAAGTCCAACAGAAAAAGGAATGTTATCAGCAATATAAAAAAAAAAATTTCTAGCTAGGTAGAGTTTTTTTTCCAAAATGGTGATGGTCTGAATTGAGTGAGACAATTCTGTGAAGATTGTGTTTGACTAATCAATGATCACTGTTCCCAGCTCATCCCTTTTTGGTATCCTGGCAAGAAGGGTTAACAAATTCATCATGGGTACTTAGTCACACTATAAGTCATTTGGCAGTAATGACAAATGTGAGATTTTTTTTACCCTACCATGCTGTGCTGCAGAAATGTGCTGCAAATTTGGGCATTAGAGTTCTAGTATTTTTCTGTTTCAGCTGTAATTACAGTGAAAGGAGCCACTGATTTTTGTCAGTGATGGCACCAGTATAAGACACTGTCTTATAGTGTGAGAATAGTGTGAGAATCTTTGAGAATAGTGGAGCTAGAGGCAGCACCAGGAGTGAAAGTGAATTGAATGTGACCTGGCAGAACTGTGTGTGTTTGCAGGAAGCTGTGAGAAGCACTGCATGTGGCTGGGGCTGGCGCAGGGCAATGGGGCATAGGCCTGCACATCTGCTGGCAAGCTGGAGCAGCATCAACCACCGCTGACTGCTTTTACCCCACTGAGCTTCCCACAGCCAACCAGGGCCAATGCAGCATAAGGTGTGTGTGTGTGTGTGTGTGTGTGTGTGTGTGTGTGTGTGTGTGTGTGTGTGTGTGTGTGTGTGTGTACAATTGAAAAGTGTGAGGAGGGAACATAGACAGCTACCTTGTTTCAACAACGCAGGTTAGGTCGATCTGACTAGCGATGATCTCTCTCAGTCTGGCTCTATCATGCCATCTGTCTTATTTTCATCCACTTCATGTTCTTAATGTGGTAAGGCACAGAGGTTTAGTGTTTGGATATGCTAGCAGGTATTGTTCTCTTTTATCTGCTAGACTCATAAACATCGACAGCATCATCCTCAACAAGGCAGACAGCCTTGCATGAACTGAAGAACAGACAGTGAAAAATGTGGAGGGTCTAGTAGTCTGGCACAACGAGTATATGAGAGGGTGAGGGCATGCGGTTGAGTGTCACCAGGTTGTCATTAGTTCAGCATCTGCTCCGATCACACATTCCATTATTTGAGTGAGTGCTGGATTTCACATTTATTGGATCGTTAACTCAACCAGGCAGGCAATCAATGTGGATGGCCTCCATTCCAGGATCCCCACCTCCTCACATTGAAGACCTTTTTGCTCAGAATGGTGATTCTACAACTGCTTAATGGTCCTCACTTCACAATCAACTGCTTTTGATATTACTGTTATGTTGGAATTAGTTTAATTATGTTCACTTATGAAGGTTCTCCACTGCAATAAATTTTATTTCAGTCCAACATGTAGCCCTGTACACAATAAGCCCCAGGGCTTCAGTTTTCTAATGAATTGAAAGAGGAATGGTTCGCTACAGTTTTGCCAAAAGAAAGGCTAAAAAGTATCATGATGAATGCTATTTTCCAAAGCACAAAAAGATGTTAATTGGTATTGTTGGTGTGTATTTTGATTCTGTGTGGTTTTGCTTTTTTTTACTGCAGTCTATTTTACTCCAGTACGAGAAAACCTAATGATTGCTTCCCATTAATTTAAAGTGGCTGTAATGAACAGCTGTGAGTGGTAAGAAGTTCATGATGTGGTCACTAATTAGCAATCACACCAATGATGATAGGTACTTAGTCAAACAATGACACGCTTTTTTTTTTTTTTTTTTGGAAAATGGGCATCCAACGTTGACGTCTTGGACAGCTAAAAACGAGCCTCAAAGATCCTGACTTGACGTGCAGCACTCCTGACTATGACACACCTTCTGTAATTATAATCAGTGTTATATAATCTTTACAACAAGGAAGAGTAAACATACTCACACTGACACTATCTAAAATCCTGCATGACCTTATGAATCCTGTGTGCAAAATATCTTGTAACCTCAATATTGGCAGTGTACGAAAGTGAGCTTTTTTTATTCTGAATTTACTTAAGTATAACTTAGTGATCATGTGGGAAGATTGTTTTTCTTAGATTTGTTTGAAACAAACCTCAAAAATATACATGGAGTCCTTAAGAGTTTTTTATTCAAACTGACAGCATCCAACCCTCTAACATGAACAACACAAATAATATGTACAAATGGACGGCAGCATAGCAGTGAAATGGATTAACCAGTAATGTGATTTCAGATGCCAATAGGTCATGGTCCTTATTTATACAGTAAATGAATGATACCTTATATATTATTACATTGGAGAGAGAAAGAAAGAGAGAAAGAGGAAGAGAGATGACAAGTTGAATCTCTGCAGGGATGTTGCATGTGAAAGACATCTCTGTTCATGGAATAGATCACAACTGAAGCATTAGTTGCTCTATTGACAGTAGCCAGATGTTTGCCATGGATCGAACAAGAACTTCGCTTGGCCCTTCATGCTGAGGGAGTGACAGAAGCCAGCTGAGTGGAGCCACAGTGCCACAAGTTCTGTCTAACCTCTACATACATGCACTGGCTCACCACAAATCATTCTCCAGGTACAACACTTTTTCCTTCAGCACTGTGCATTGTAAAGACTAAGGACAGCACTGAACCATAGGAGTCACCACTGTATCATTAACATGAAATGTTAATTCTGAGGTATTTGAATGATTCAGTCTCCTGTACTTATATGTATATAACTCTGTGAGCAATTGAATTGTCCTGTCCTCAAAATGCAAATAAAGGCTTATTATTATACTGCCACTGGGCTTTACAGTACATGTACAATATCCTGATAGACCAGAGTTAATGATCAGATCTAATGTTGAATTTGCTGTCCCTCCCAGTTTCAGTTATGACTAAATGAGGACACAATATGGCAATATGGCAATTTTATTAGCTATTGAGAAAAAAAAATCTTGTAAAAATGGTCCTCCTGACCCCATGTGTGTAAAGCCTCTCTGTTTATGAGCTTTTCAAGGTTTCTCTTAGTTTGTAGTAAGTGCTAAGTCAGTGTGTTTTGTTTTTATTACCATATGAGGAGCATACTGCTGAAGGCCACTTCACTTAATAGATGCCCTGCTTTATGGGACCTTACTTGGCATTACTCACTGTGTCACTAACTGACATTTTGATCCCTGCCACTTCAAAGATAAAGCCTTTTCAAGGATGCAGCATAATATGGTTATACACACATCTCTCTCAGCCACTGTCCCATGACAGATCAACAGAGAGATAATTATTACCAACCTACAGAATCCAACAGCACTCCAGTGCTTTTGTGTGTATTTATTTGTGAGCAACCAGAGATAAACCGATCCAGCATTAGCTTTTAGTGCATTTTGATGCCAGTTAATAAAACAGGAAATGAAAAAACATGATTATATCAACGATTAGAATTAATTTACAAAAATAGTGCTGTTTTAGTCTATCTGCCTCAGTGGTTCAATGTGCTGTGCATTCTGAGATGCTTTTTACTCACCACAGTTGTAAAAAGTGGTTATTTGAATTATTGCCAGTTCAAACCAGTCTGGCCATTCTCCACTGTCCACCCACAAAACTGCCCTCACTGGATGTTTTTAGTGTTTCACACAACTTTGTGTAAACTCTACAGACTATTGTGCATGACGCTCCCAGGAGATAATCAGTTTCTGAAATACTCAAACTGGCACCAACAACCATACCACAGTCAAAGAAAAGTGAGTCACATTTTTCCCCATTCTGATGTTTCATGTAAGCATTAACTAAAATACTTGACCTTTATGTGCATGATTTTATATGCTGTGATGCTGCCCATGATTGGACAATTGCATGAGTGTGCATGCGTATATAAACTGTATAGATATGTAGATATATCTGAAGAAGAAACCAGTGAGTACCTGCAGTGTACTTCAGTAAATGAAACAAACAAACAAACAAACAAACAAACAAATAAATAAACATAGTGCACATAATTTCCAGAGAAACAGGACATTCTGGACATACATTGTCAAATTAAGCTATAATACAAAATGTATCACACTAACTATTCAGCTATTTTAGTCCCACTACATAGAAATGGTTAATGATGCATCATAATCGTTAAGTGCATTATTAAGACATACCATGTTAGCTGTTATTACACTGTGCACATGTAATTAGATCAACAGTGACCAGGCCTCCTTCATGAGCTTTCATTAGCCGTTCATTTTAGAATGGAAGTCAATGGAGGAGGCAGGCAATGAGAATCGATGAGGTCATTGGCTGTGATAACATGGCGTGTCTGTTTGCCTGTTGCACTGTCTGCCTGTCGTTTAATTCCCTATTAAAGCCATAATGTGTGGGAAAACATCATGTGGACTGTCCTACCACTCTATTGATGACAGTCATATGCCTTCCCACTATAAAACAAAAGCGAGTCATTAAGCCAAAGAGACAGCCAAGTCATTTAACACTACTTAACGGCTGCTTTTTATTTTTACTGCAATCGTAAAAATAAACGTGCACTTTACAGCATTATTGTTTTTAAACAGCCACTAAAAAGTAATGATAAAGGTGAGCAGAATATCTTATGGATGTCATTTTTGAGCCAAGATGGCATTTATAAAAAGCTCATTCTCACGCTAGGGCTGTCAAAAAGCTGTTGATGAATTATGCATTTAAAGAGGTCATTAAGTGATCAAGGATGTGCTATTCAATACCCACATGAGAGATAGTAATTAGAGTCACATTTAACCCATCTGCATCATGCAAATATCTTAGTAAACATTAACAATGAACATCTGACTATCTCTTTTGCCCTATAGCCTTCATCTTAATGTCTTGAGAGTAAAGGAATTGATAAGACAATCACAAGTGCAGTCACTTTAACATAGATGGGGCATGGATGCCTGGCTATGTGCTGAGCAAATCTATAGAAAGGAGCTTCACTCTCTTATTATTGGGAATCACAATCAATCAAACAGTGAGGTACTGGCAAGTCTTGCCATAATAATTACACTCCTAATTCAAACAATTCTGTTTGTGGTTTATGGGTTTAGGTTTGCCTAAAATCCTTCCACCTACATAGAAAACAAATCCATACAATAGTCTCATCAAAACAACTGATAGCCTGAAATATCAGTAATGTATCGGTAAGTTTATTGGTCTAATTTCCAGAACACAGAATTATTTATTTATCTGCACTTACTATTCATAGATTCACATTACTGAATATGAGAAGCAGGCAGTATTTATTAGAGTGCTGTCTGATGTTGCCACTTGAGTGTCAGTACTGCCAGTGATTGACCGGTCTGTTCAAAAGGAATCAGAAAGCGGTGTTAACGACATTAATCTGTTAAAGACATTTAAGATGGTGAGTGTGAGACTACATTCATCATAAATAAGTGCTTGTTAAAATCGACATAAATAAGAAATGAACATCAGTGATCAAAATTTTATTTCAAAAGGAATTAATTAATTGATATGAAATAATTTATAATCATTGGGAATGTAAAGGAGCTATGTAAATGTCCATTTGAAACAGAATGAGTTTGCCAGTGAAAGTATACATAGGTGAAATCAGTGAAGAATACATAAAAAGTCATCAGATACCAGGTCTGGCCATCAAGTTTAGATACAAATTCAGATAACTATTCATCAGTCACTGAAGAACACAGACACACCCACAAACCTCATATAAGATGTTTCACAAAGGTCAGAATCATTAATGGCTTGTCAGAGATGGTTATCTACATCGCCTTCTACTCCTCATCATCCTCCTGCACCTGCTTATCTTAAACGATCAGACCTGGTATTTACAATGGTGTAATAAAGATCCCTCAAAGCTCCCTTTCTTTGCCAAAGATGCATCACACACACACACACACACACACACACACACATACGCACACTTCCTCTTTACAACTCACATAGTGACATTCATCACTACACTTCCCGTAAAATGCACTTTAACCAGCCTGATCATTGAGGGAGGAGCCATGCATTGTATCTATGGACACCTATCAGATCACCTGATGTCCTCCACTTCCCATATTGCTCATAAAAACTGGTGCTGCAGGTAGCCCTGCCCCTGCAAATCTCAGGGATGGGCACACAAATGCACCATTTTGCAGCTTGCTTACTACCGAAGACATACTGCAACACACACAGAAAGTTGCGCACACACATACAGAATGTACATGCACATATATTTGGTTTTCAGCCACTTGAACTTTCCTGTCACATTACATCACATTACCGAAATCATGACAAAGTGGACCATCCTCAATTCCAGTTAATTCATGTGCTCTGATCTCACACCCCCTGTGCCACACTGCTCCCCAGCCAGTAGTAGAAGAGTCCTTGGTGACACCAATCCAGCCCCAACAAAGACAAATCACTTAGATTGAGATTCAGTACCATTTACTGTGAAAATTGGACATTGGCTGAACTTTGGCTGAACTTTGAATGAGGCCAGTTTATCATTACAGCTACAGTTACCTTCCAACAAAGTTACCAAGTAATGTATGACACAGTATTTACAATAAATACAGCCATCATATAACTACTATCTATCTATCTATCTGTCTATCTATCTATCTATCTATCTATCCCATTACAGTACTTTGACCAGTCTGTGGCTACGCAGCCCCATATGCAGCAAGCTGCGATGCACTGTGTTCTGACAGCATTAACTTTTTCAGAAATTTGTGCTACAGTAGCTCTTCTGTGGGATCGGAACAGATGGGCTAGCTTTCGCTCCCCATGTGCATCAGTGAGCTTTGGGTTTTTGTGTCCCTGTCACCAGTTCACTGGTTGTCCTTAATTGGATGCCTTTTGGGTACATACTAACCACTGCATACTGGGAACACCCCAGAAGACCTGCCATTTTGGAGATGCTCTGACCCAGTCATCTATCCAGTGATTATATGAGTTACTATATCCTTCGTGGCAGCTCAAACCAGTCTGGCCATTTCCTCTGACCTCTCTTATCACCCACTCACTCAATGTTTTTTGTTTTTCGCACCAGTCTGTGTAAACTCTAGAGACTGTTGTGTGTGAAATTCCATCATACTTAAACCAGCCCATCTGGCACCAACAAGCAAGTCACAGAGATCACATTTTACTTCATTCTGATGTTTGATGTGAACATTATGTGAAGCTCTTGGCCTGTATCTGCATGATTTTACGCATTGTGCTGCTGCCACATGATTGAATGATTGGATAACTGCATAAATAAGCAGGTGTACAGGTGTTCCTATTAAAGTGGATGGTATATGTATATTTCATTAAATAAAGGATGAATTATCTAATATTTCCCGTTATGAGATTAGTATATAACAAATATAAGACCTATAATCCTATTTCTAGACATATTTGCTATAATCAAGCTTAGAAATTTTCTTATTCTATTGGTAGATAAGTTTGATTCTTTCTAGAAATAAACACTTTATGTAAGCACCATCTGTCAATAGAAAAAAAACATTCAAAGGAAAAAAGAAAATACTGAAATGAGTAAGAATATCTGGAAGTAGGCTTGCTAAGATGTTATTTTTTACAGTGTATTTTTTCCTTTCTTCATGTCAGACCACATGTACACTATAAGTAGAGTAGGACAGCTATCCTGTCCTCCAAAGTTGGCAAAAGCCTCCTCTCATTTTTCTCCCCTGTGAGTGCTTTTTTGTGCATTATCAGTGCTAGGTAAACACGACAGAACTCCATGTTACCTGCTAGCTTAGCATTGGCATTCCATATTTAGCATTTCTGGCATTATTAGCTATAACTCATGGTACTGATTGCTAGTTATCTCTACAAATTTGCAGAACTCGCCTCTAATTCTCACTGCCAGGGTGGGTTCTCCCTCAGTGATGTATCTTCCGAGTAATTCACATACTCCATCTAGCCGACCAGTGGCCCGGTGACTATTTGCAGCTAGCGTGGTTGACCCACGTCCCCTACTGAGCCTAATGAGCCTGCTCAGTTAGCTAGCTACTAATGCTGGGAGTCAGATATTGGATATATCAATATATAATTATATATCAATCATTAGGGCGGGACAAGGTCAGAGAGTCTCTCTGCTTTACACGAGATCTGCTCAGGTGTTCCCATTCATGGTTAGCCTAACTGAGAGCAGCTCATCAACCAGGTCTGTACAATAGTGCAGCAGACACATTCCCAAAATATATACTATTCTTCAGGGATCATTACACTGCAGAAAATCCCCAGCTACATTAAAGATGTGTGTGGCAGAAACTGCAGCATATCACAGCACCATAAACTTATTAGAACTTTTATATAAGAGGCAAGGCACCTCCAACCACTTCTGTTCCTTACTGCGTGAAGGCCCCTCTAAGGAGCCTATGCAACATGCTGGCGTCAAATGTCTCTGAATTGTATTTCACCACTGTTCTCTTAATAGAATATTTACCAGCTATATCTAGATAACAATGAATTCAGTACATCAGTGCTTTCCTGTTTCCTTTGTAGGATCATTCCAGATGCCTATATCACAAAAGTCCATTAGGTCAATTAAATGACCAATAAACCACAACCTCATACCACAAAATCACCAGAGCAGTGTAGGGCATATTTGAAGCCCATTAGGTCCATTCAAATGTCACTGTTTAACCATTAGGACCATTTATGTTGGCATATTAACCCATAAGAAAATATTACATAGGGTGATATTTACATATTGCTGTTCTACTGGAAAGGCTATAATCATGTTGTAACTGTCCTGGTTGAGAACTTATAAATGTATGAAACAAGAGCTTTCTTAGGACAATAAACAAGAGTGATTCCCAAAAAGCTTTCAGGACAGTTACACACACACCTGCTGCCAAAATTGTTTTTTGTAATTAACCTGCGGACAGTGAGTAGTCAGTCACACACTGCGCTCTGTGGTGAAAAGAAGCAGTGCCAAGCCAGGCCCATGAGAGCCGCTGCTGCTCGTGTCTGCGGCTGCTGTGAGCCCATTTCCATGTGGGTACTAAGAGAAACCGACTCCATCTTTATGTGGTCAGCTTGGGCAGCATGCGGGTCGCTCTCTGGCTCCGGTCCTGCTCTGGCCTGCAGTTATGACCCAGGCTGGCCTTGAGAGCAGGCGCCAGGGGCGATGGCCCAGTGCGGTGACTACGGGCAACCGCACTGCACAGACAAACAGGGGCCACTGGACACTCTCACCCGACTGAAGAGATCGTGCTGCATGGTTTGGGCACATATCTGGGCAGACAGAACTCGCCTTCATTGCTTATTTAAGCCCTATCTCACATTCTTACACACATTCTTGTCATTTTTTTGCTCAGACTGTATTTTATGCACTTCCTTTAATATTTAGGATGTTTTTGTATGTGCACTGATGATGTGTCACTCTTTTGCTACTGCTATACCTATCATACATACCAGAAGTTACGTGTCAGTTTTCCAATGTTTTATTTCTTATTTTGTCAGACATATTTCTTCTACACTCTTGTTCCACAGCCCTGTTTGTTTCTCTAGTTCTTTCTTAATTCAGCAGTAATTCATAGGGATTACACTGTTTATGTGGGGGTGGAGGTTTTGGATGAGTTTTTTGTATGATTGCCCACCTTTGGAATAGAGTATAGCTGGAAAAGTCAGTCTGGAGATCAGAGAAGCTGACGAATTAAAGGGAGGACCACCAAGTAGACACAACAGACCTCAGGTCAGCCTTTTCAAAGGCAGTCTGGGCCTGGGCATTATGGTCTCAGAATTGGAACTGAACAGAGGTCAGAGAATCAGGTTAAAGTTTAGTGTAGGTCAGTTTGGTTTTTTGAGGTGTTCCAGCTCTGGACACAAAGTGTCACCCATCCCACTTTCTCTCCTAACATACACATGCAACACGCCTTCTCAACGCGCTCATAAAAACAGAGCCCAAAAAGCTTTCCTATACTTAGGGTGGTAATTACTGGTACTATTTTACAGGGTTATATATTTTGATTAGTCTATAATTTTGTTTCCTGTCATGTCTGTGTGGCTGTGAAAAGGACACGAGACATCAATGGAAAACAACGGCACCAGCATGGTTTCACCTAACGGTTACTTATGTGAGGAGTGCACAGTGGATGAGCGTTACATCCCAGGTCGAAATCTCAGCTGTGCTTAAGTGAGTTCACTGGATAGTCATCTTCAGGAATGCAACGGACAATGTTATGATGGAGAAGTTACAACCTATCTATTCTTACTTTTGTCTTACATCATGGAGATTGAATGAGACATGACTTTACACTCACAAACCAGTGGTGCTACCTTGACACATATGTGAGACATTCTGTACTGAAATTTGATTATCAGAGAAATCTGTGAGGAACAAATGAAGAGAGAATTGGCCAAAAAATGTAAATCCTTTTGGGGACCACTAGTCAAGGGGCACTAACACCTTCAATGCCCAGGAACCACTGGTGGTCCAGACTTACTCTCATAGCACATAGCAATCACATTCATTACTGAGTAATTTATAGAAGTTAATGTCTAATATGCTTTAGGATGAATAACTGAACAATGTAGTATGCAATGGATTCTGGCTTCTCAAGGGTTCTGTGGAAAGATAAGGGTTCTTTTCATCCTAAAGGGTTTTTATTTGGAATTCTTTCTGATAGAGAAACATCCTGTTGCAGGATTTTACAGAGAACCTTCAAGGGTTCCCTCAGACAGACAAATCAGAGAATTTTAAGGGTTCTATATTTAAGGGGTTTTTTTCTGTATGAATATCTTTATTATCATTCAGGCATGGAAAAAGTAAGGTTCTGACTACATTTTCCCCATTTCCGCCTCAATCAGTAATTAGGCTGGAAGATGGAGGGTGACCGAATAAACTAAATCCCACACACACACACATACACACACACACACATACACACACACACACACTGTTTATGCTCTATCAGTGGTGTGTGTCTGTCAGGGCCAAACGTTTTCCTGTGTACAGCACAGTACTGTTGATGGATCCTTCACAGCACAACACCTCAGGGTCTGCCAATCAAAACATACACATACTCAAGCCAGAGCACATATTCAGAGCCCAGCACTAACGCAATTTGCCCTGAAAAAAAGTTTAAATAAGTCAGAGCACAACTTAAAAGGAAAATAATAGCACAAATCACATTTTTACATTGTATTCAACATGAATCCCAAAAAGACAATTTCATTCGCCCAGAAGCACACTGGGGAATTTAGACTAGCCATATTTTTGACACTCCAATAGTAAATGGTAGATTAAGCCTAAATGGTAGATTAAGCCCAACAGCATCAAAGGCTCCCGACCTGTTACTAAGACTTTTGCTCCCTCTAGGGGTCTATAACAAAATCCCAACTCCCAACAACACTCTGCAGGAACACAATATTTGCTTCTCAAATTTAAGATAACCTCAAAAAGAGCCTCTACTATGTTTGGTGTTTAGAGAGTGGTGCACTCTGTTTAGTACACAGAATATAACAGTCCTTCTCCACCCAACAGCCCAGCACAAAACCACTCTTCACCTCACATAAATAACTCCCATTGTTCTGGATCAGGTGTAAACCATACTGTATAAACCAGACTGTTTGAAGTGGACAAGTGTATTGTTCAAATTGTGTTTGCTTTGTGGAAAGGGTTTGCTTTGACCAGAAGTCACTGAACAGGATCAAGTTTCTATACAGGCAGGCCCACAAAGAGAAGTGTACTTTCTCATTTGTGTGCTCTAGAACTGTAATTGTATACATACGAATATAAATATAGTGTATATGGCCAAAAATTAGTTCCATTTATGACGACACTGCAACAGATCGTGCCAATTATTTGCTTGCATTTGGCTAAGCTAGGCGTTGTTGGTCCACTCCCTTTCTGTCACTCCGACTCAAATCAGGTGAGGTTTATTAGAATGAAGTTAGTTCCAGTGAAGTTAGATCACCTTTAATCAGTCTAATTTATTCTCAGTAACAGGTATGGGTAGCACACATGCACTAATAATCTTTACCAGGTAATGTAACAGCGCCGGTCATAACTGAATGCAATGTAGGCTGTAGGTTTGTTCAAGTAATACCATCATTTGTTACTTCATATAGTAGAGCGCTATTTAAAACTATAGAATGTGGTTTGCTGTATTATATGCTCGATGTGTAATTAGTATTTAGTGATGCCCAGTAAATTTGGTATTTAGCATTTAATGATACCCAGTAAATTTGGTTTTTAATAATGATGGATTATTTTGTTATTTAACTGTATTTATTCTGGTACATTAATCAAGTTTATAGCCTGTATCTGTAATCTGTTCCTGTATACGTGGGCATGTTTTTTTTTTGTTGCTGTTGTTTCGTTGGTTTTTGGTTTTGTTTGTTTGTTTGTTTGTTTGTTTTAATTATTATGATTATTATTATTATTATTGTTGTTGTTGTTGTTGGTGGTGGTGGTGGTGGTGGTGGTATTATTACATTTTAAACTTACCACTATGCCCCCAGAAACACAGGAAAATTCAGGGAAAAAACTCAAATGTAGAAACGTCAGTACTCTCAGTATGTTCTGTGAATTTTTCTCACCTTATCACTGCAGTTCAGACTTCGTCTCAACTCGGGATATACACTGGAATCTTTTTACTCCCACTCACACAGTTTTTTTTTAATACCTGCCCACGATATTTTCTAACAAATATATTTGGTTATATTTGCCAAATTACAGTATAAACAAATTAGTAACAAAAAGCACTTCGGCTCTGACCAGGCAGTTATTAAGGGCTGCCATACATTCACATTAATCTACATGGTCTTTAATTGATCCTCATTTACGAAAGTAAAAACCACCTGCTCATCCAACTTTGTTGTTTTTTTGTCCTACTTGTATCTGTATTTGTATCCATTTATAACACATTATCTGTTCAATCCTATTTGTATTTGGTTACATCCCAACTGTGTAAGTATCTAGGTAATCTAAGAATCTGGGTTATCCTTGTATCTGGGTTATGAGAAACATCACTGTGATTACATGTACAATATCCCTGCAGTGATAGATTACATGTATCATTCTACAACACAGTATTAATAATTTTGTAATTTGTTCATGTTAATTGTATCCCAATACATTTGGAATGACAGTTGGTATTTTACTAGTAAAATTTTACTGGATGATTACTAAATGTGGAAAAACAACTATGCACTGGTGGTAATTTCAAGTTCTGCTTACACGGCCTTCGAAGTTCAGCCAATGAGCACAATACAACAAACTGGTCTGTCAAATGAAATGCAAAGGACTGCAAATGCGGGTTGTACTGAATGGGTAAAGCATTGTTGAAGCACCACTGTGCATTGTAGTTAAAGGGTTAAGTCTTTGTGAATGAGTGGGTCTGTGCTGCACTGATTGCGGCAGCATGGCATGCTCTCCTCAACAAACATCAGACCAGGAGCAGGAGCCTTATCTGCAGCTTTATCTGTGTGATCAGCATCAGGGAGTGAGGTAGAAGGAAGGAGGGAGGGAGAGAGGGACGGAACGAATGACACATACCCTGCTTGGTTGTCTAACACAGGGTTCTGTTACCAATGAGAGGAAACACGGCATGGCAAGTTTAAAAGTTTATGTGTGTGTGTGTGTGAGAGAGAGAGAGAGAGAGAGAGAGAGAGAGAGAGAGAGGGAGAGGCACATGGACAGAGAAAGAGAAATTTTACCAAGTGGTAACATTACTCTCTGTCTCTTTCTATTAGAATCCCTGTCTGTGGCCATCGTCTTGCTTCTAAGTGGCTGTATGAAGAAGTGTGTGAGTACATATAGCGCACGCACTATATCTGAAAGTTTTGTCCTTGTGGAGACATTTGACTGGTCCCCAGTAGGGAAATTCCTTTTGAACAAAAAAATGCTGCTTTAATTTTTTTTTTTAAAAACTAAAAGACCCAAAAGATCTCCTATTGGTTACTTAGGTTATGGTTAGGGTTAAATTTAGGCATGTACACAGTGTTAAATTGCATTAGTAAACAGAGGACCGAAATGAGAATAAAGAAGTGAGACAGCAAGCAAAATACAGAGAAGTAAAAAGACAGGGGAAGGAAAAAAATAAGCTAAATAAAAACTAAAGAAAGACGTGAAAACAAAATGATTAAAGGTCGAAGGATGGATGCAAGGAGCAAAGAGGGAGAGACAATGAGGGAGGGAGGAAGAGACGCATATGTTATTTATTTCTCTGGTAAACAGAATTCAAGGCAGACATAATCAATAGGAAACTCCAGATTGTAAATAGGCTGTTCTAATAGCCTAAACACAGGGCACTATGGTTACACCAGCCCATCAGCACTGGTTAGTTTCCCCAGAGAGCGGCGGAGCCCGACCGGGCCGCCGAGCCTTATTTACCAATAAAGAGGCTTGATGATAAGATAAACACATCGGAGACAGAGCTGGCTAGGGGAGGGAGAGAGCCAACGAGGGAGGAGAAAAGAGGGCACAGCTTTCATCCTCCATTTAGTGCTACAGGAGTGAGCCGAGAGGAAGGAGGCTAGTGTCAAAAGGTATCAGAGTGACGCTGCACTGTGACCTGCCGACCCCATGCAAGCACACACACACACACACACAGACACACACACACATTTTCTTTCTCAAACACACACATACACACACACAGAGTTGCAGATTGAATAGCAAGGCCCCTGACTAAGCTGAATGTTTATGATGCTGACTGTGGTTTTGTGGCAAGACCCAGAGTCTGACTCCGTTGGTGGTCCTATAGTTGCTCTATAGAGTCTGCAGCATGAAACATATCTCTGCATGACTACCAGTTCACAAACATCCACCATCAAAAAGAGAATGGTTCTGCAGAGAAACACGTGGTGTAGAAAATGCACTATGCACTGCCTGACCTGGAGTTTAAGAATGTGAATTACAACAACATAAAAGTGAAGGGGTGTGACACAGGCAACTGAGTGACAGAGAGCAAAACAAAGAAAAAGAAGGATGCGAGGGATGAAGGGGAGGAGGTCAGAGGGACGGTGGTCAGGACCAACCCGCTCATCTCTGCTCTCCTCTCTGCACAGACTGCGGACAGGAACCATTAATTGCTGGTGTTGTGTTTGTTCAAGCCAGCGCTTATTTTGTCAAAGGAATGCAGGGCTAGGCAGCGGGAGAGAGGGAAGGAGGGAGAGATGGCGGAGAGGAGTAATAACAGGGCAGAGAGGAACCAGTGTTTACCAAGTCGACCACGCAGGCCAGCGCTCCTCGTCCCCAGACGCCCCGTCTCCCAATGACCAGAGCATGTGGAGTTACACTCTAGACACTAGAGTGTACGGCAATCAGGTGGCCTGAGAGGTTTAAGGGGATTTACGCGGCATTGTCCACCAGTCCTTACGTGCTAAATTTATGTTGATTATTTCATCTCACTGTGTCTGTATATGTCCTTTGTCACGCCACTGTCAACGTGTCACTTGATAGGCCGCCCTTTAGTCCAAAGTACAAAGGATCCTCAACCATCCATCATGCAGTAGCCGCAAAGTGTGTGGGGGAAACTGCTGATTCTTCACTTTGTTCATACTTTGTATGAAGAGCATTTGTTTCCATCAGGCCTTTAATTTATTTTTTTTAATCTTTCTCCTCATTCTCACTCTTTGCTATTATTTTTCTATTGGTGTTCTTCAGTCATTGTGTTTTCTCTGTATCTTTCTCTCCCTCTCAGTCACTTTATGCTTTCTCTGTATTTTCCTCTGTGTCTCTTTAGAAGAGACATGGATCTAAAGACTCTACAAGGAATAAATGATCTGAGCAATTCCCCTCAGTCGCAAAACAGCAGGAGGCAAATGTCACTCACTTTTTGTGTGTGTCTCTCTGTATGTTTGCAACTGCAGCTCTCACTGGAATAAGATGCAACTCATAATTTAAGTCTTTAAAGGCATCAACTTTCAGAAATTGACATGTTTAATGGCACACACACCATCAGTGCAATGATTCTTCAATAATATGTAAAGAACAAATTTCTAAAATGTCATTCGCATCATTGTATGTCATATTTAAGCTTATAAGATAAGTTTATCAAAATGCCTAGTACAGTTATACACATGGCTTTTGAATTATGGCTGTTAAGCAAAAAGGGTCCATCTCTGGTCCATATTATCATATCATCTTTACTCTTAAAAAAACATACTAATGGGATGATATTAAGTCAGTCATTTACCTTTATACTGAGAGGGTTACTACAATGCTCTTTCACTTCCTAATTGCTCAAAGAAATGCCAAAGGCATGCAGTAAGCCCTACCAATTAGCCAAGTGTATTCCTGCTTCTCTTAAAACCCTCTGTGTTTAGAGTGAAAGGCACTGGCTTGCCTCTCACTTGTTGATTTACCCAAGGGACCCTCTGAAAAATCATACACATACACACACACACACACACACACACAAACATTTCATATTTCCCTTATGTAAAGCATCTGTGCACACACACATAAACATAAGTACGGCAGTTATATTTGGGCGCTTCACATTGTCCAGACGGCACACTGTCAGAGAGTGAAATGAATGGCTGTTTATATTAGAGCTCTGGTTTAATGAATTAACCAGCTGCCTGGCCATGTCAAACCAGAGGTTCATAGAGAGCAGAAAGGCCCACGAACTCCCCCTCTCCTTCTCTTTCTCCCTGCTCACAGTGGCACACGATGATTGCATCCTGGGGGAGCATGTAGGGCAAGATGCCCAGTGCCCCTCCATGGATCCACAATCATTTAGGAGAGGGCATCTGGTGAAGGGCTCGCCTTCTCTCACCCCTCCACACTCCATCTCTCCTCTCCTCTCCTCCTCTCTCATTCTGCCTGTGTGGTTGCTTCCATTTTTCAGAAATTGGCATATGTTTAAACAAATGGCAAAAATATGTATACAAGCATTGGGCTCCACTGAGTCTCAACACAGGCTCTGCTTTTTAACCAAGATTCTTTTTTCCCTCTCTTTTTTTTTTCCTTTTGGTCCTTTTAAGTTGTCCTGTATTTTACCGCCACCTACATACTTTTTGATCTTGACCTACCTGACTGAGTTCTGGTTCTCTGGTGACTTTTTATGCATATTTTATAAAAGTATATTGGAATACTGACTGTATGTGTGTTAAAGAGATTGAGTGTCATTTCAGACCTCTACTGACAGCCTTGGAGTGGTGAGATCAGAACTCCAGTCATCTAGCAGATAGAGAGAGATAAAAAAAAAAAGTCCTCTTCTCTGACTGGACTGTAACTTGGTACTATAGGAAAATTAGGTGTCACCTCACTGATGGTTAATCACTGGTCCCTGTATATATACATAGATGGCACATGCTTCCTGAAATTATCTGGCTTGAGTTTGCAAAATGGTATTTTTTAATGGTTATGCAATTTATGTGAATTTATGAGAAATTAGATTTCTTTTTTTATTGACATAGTTGTTTTTCAATTTAAAATATATTTTTAATGAACAGCCTCAGAAACTTTGGGAAAGAAAGTGTCAACATAAATTGCAATATAGATGCCTTTGTCATTTTTAAAATAACATTCATCATTACAACGCTTGTCTCCTCAATATACCATTAAGCAAAACTACAGCTCATGTTCTGTACAAACCTATGCCTCGCACGAAGACTTACATGTTTTAGCTCTGCTGTAAACACACACTTGGGCTCCATACGCCGCTCCCGCACTAAATGGCCAATAATAGCCAGTTATTATATTTAAATCTCTCTCTCTTCAGTCTCCTTTGTTTTCCTCTGCAGTTTCTCTCTCTCCCTCTGGCCTCGTCCTCCTGCTTCTGCAGACTCCTGCAGGGCCCAGGTTCCTTTTAGGCTTTGTGTGGTCCAGGTCAGTGTGTGTGCATGTGTATGTGCGTATGGTGGTGATGGTGG
>CM040979.1:8607357-8645841 GCA_022985145.1 Pangasius djambal
TTGTCATAATGAGCAAAGATAAATGGCAGAAAGACAGAATGTGCTAATGACAAGGTCCTCAGCTTTAGCTCAGTGAGTGATGTTGAAAGAGATTGGAGGAAGCAACCATGGTAGGTACAGAAGAGAAGAGAAGAGAAGAGAAGAGAAGAGAAGAGAAGAGAAGAGAAGAGAAGAGAAGAGAAGAGAAGAGAAGAGAAGAGAAGAGAAGAGATCTCAACTGAGGACAAATAAGTACAACACAGTAACAGAGAACTCCGAAAACCAATGCAGGGTCTAAATTAGTGGGTAAAAAAAAGGAATCCTGGCTAAATGGCTTGTGAAATGGAGGATAATGAATCCCGCCATGTAAAAGCTGAAGTGTGTGAATTGGAGTGATTATGATACAATAGTTCTTGGTGTGAAGTCTGATTGCACAGGTATCCTCTCATCAGTAGGAGGTAACACTCAGTCCACAGGGCCAGAGGAGGGGGCTAACTCTCAACCACATTTGTACAGTGAGACAATTACACTCCCTCTCCCAAACAACTTTCTCCTTAACTCTACCCCACACTTAAACAATGGGCAATGATTTAAGATTGACATAAAGAACCACAGAGTCCTGCCTTCCTCATTTGGAGTCTACTTCCTCATTTACAGACTACTTAGGTGCCACTGCTGTGCTGTAAAGAGGTTGTCCCTCAAGCTCTCAATCAGTGATCAACTTTTAGACTTGAGATGAATTAGCTTGAGAATAGCTGGTTGTCCCCTTTGTATCATACACTTACTTGAATGTTAGTGAACCCATTTGATTCATCAGAAACGTGACCCTTGTTTCAGTTGAGGATGGTGTCTAATCATCCTGCAGTGATGACAGGACTTGAGAAGTCTTGTGCCTAGATCCTGAGGAGAGAAATATCCCTACTCTAAAAAACGTTAAGGGCAGCTCACTTGACTCAGAGAGTGTAGGGATATATTAAGAATCTAAAATGAGTTGAAATAATAGCTTTTAAACCAAGAGATGTATTGGAAGATAAAGTGACAGCACAAGACTGTCTACAAAAAACTTTGCCTGACAAACTTTTCAATCATGGCACATCAGTCCTCCTGTGCCACTTTTAATAGAGCCCAGATAATGGCACTGGTAATTGGTCACAACACACTTCTGCTTAGGAGGAAGCATGCCGCGCTATTGTCACCATCCCTTTTGTTGTGGTTAAAAAGAGGGGAAAATAAGATGCAATTTAGACACTTTTAAGAGGTGATCTTTTCTTGCTCTTTTTTCCCTTCCTCTCCTCCTCAATCACGGTAAAATTGCTGCTCGAGTAAGACTGTAATTAAACCCCAAAGTGGCTCTCTTCGGAGCCGCACGGCAGGCTTAAATTAAAAAGGCCCTATTAAGGCGGAAGTGCACCATGCTAGCGCCGGTGGCTAAGCATCTTCATAACGTAACTGCTTTTGGAAGGCTAACTAACCACAGAGGGGCTCCAGCTGCTAATGCTCGGCTGTTTTAGCGCTAGCTGTGTTCAGCTACTGATTGCTCTCTTGCTGTTGATAAGTAGGCCTACAAGCTGATAATGACGCGTGTCACTTTTAACTTTCTGAATGCCAAATGACTGCCTTGCTTGAGACATATCAATGGGGTTACCTACTTTAACATTTGTAGCATTAGCACAAATACCTGGATTTTTAAAAAAAAGACTTTTAAAGGTCTTCAGGCAACTGCTTCTGATTTCTCTTTCAATCATTTAATAGGCTATGTCACTTAGTCTCTCAATTGAGATATTAATTCCAATGTTCTCCTGAAGTTTTAAAGCTAGAATGATTTTTTGTAATTTCTGTGAAATTAAACATTTAAACATTTCAACAACATAACAATATCCTTAGCTTTTTGTTAATTACAAATGAGTATTTGAGTAAATGAATATTTTAATATATTTAGTGCTATTTATCTATTAACGTTATGGCAAACATTCGGAGGGGTTTCAGTTAGCCTGTGTTCCTTTTCCCGATTTATAAGTGATTTATGAAGACCAAACAAATCATGCTACATAATTTATAGACAGAAAAATATTTTAAAGATCATGTCTGCACAGTACACCTTTTAGTCAGATCCTTAGGAACAAGCCTTTAGTTATAGGCACAGCTTTTTTAACTTCCTGAACAACTATTGCTGAATCAATGTGCAGTTACAGATATAAACAAATGATGAGGCAAATAATTAGATTCTGTGCTCAGATCCAGATGAGGAGGTGAAACAGACGGAAAACCCGACCATCACACCCATATGTGGTTATTCCCCAAACTGTTGCCACAAAGTTAGAAGCAATAATTGCATAGGATGTCTTTGTATGCTGTAGCAGTACAATTTCCCTCCACTGGAACTAAGAGGCCCAAATCTGTTCCAGCATGACAATGCCCCTGTGCACAAAGAGAGGTCCATGAGGCCATGGTTTGTCAAGATTGGTGTCAAGTGGAAGAACTCGAGTGTCCTGCACAGAGCCCTGACCTCAACCCCACTGAACACCTTTGGGATGAACTGGAACACTGACTGCGCCCCAGACCTCCTCACCCAACATCAGGGCCTGACCTCATTAATGCTCTTGTAGCAGCATGAACACAACTCACAGCCACACTCCATAATCTAGTGGAAAGCCTTCCCAGAAGACTGAAGGTTATTATAACAGAAAAGGGGAGGATAAATCTAGAACTGGCTGTTCAACAAGCACATAGGAATGTGATGGTCATGTGTCCACAAACCTTTGCATATGCAAGACATATCAGTGATGTAATTTATTTAACCATTTTTTAAATAATCAAGATTTTGAATAGAACCTTGGTGCCTGGATTAAAGGTAATTCTACCTGGAGCTTGAGTTCAACAAAAATTTTGTAAAACATTTGAAAAAACTTGGAAGATGTTTGTCATTTGTTTTGGACTTTTTTAAAAATTTTAGTTCACATCAGTCCAATTGACTTGCTAGCGCTTTACCTGAACTCTCTTGTTTGTTTACACACTGAAGTTAACATGTATCATGGAGCTGTCCTTTAACAAGTTATTATATTAAACTACTACTATATTTAGGTGTTGACAGTCTTACATGTAACTCTTTTAATTCTATATATCCAGCTATAATGTAGTTGAGGAAATAGCATTCCCTGAGATCCTTGAAAGTGGCTTGGCCCCGAGCAAAATCATAATGTAGACGAATGTGTGTTGACACACACAGCAGCAGCCAGATGTTGCCTACATTAGGAGCTGATGTCCTGTCATGTCACCTGTGTAGTTATCATAGTGTCCCATCTGCTTATATCTGCTCCATCAGTCCCTGTGAGACACACAACTCCTAACAATATTGTACGGGGCAGGAGAGAGAGATACTTTTACTCCATGTAGTGCATTAATTCAGAATATTTGTAGCTTTGCACACTGGGGCTAGAATCCCAAGTAATTCCAACGAACAGAAATACAGTATATTTAATTTATTTAAGTAATCAATTTATTCTGTGCAGAAAAATGAACTTTGTTTTTTTTCTGTACCTAAAGTAAGTCTGAAATGAATGCATAATCTCAGATGGTCAGATCTTTGAGCAAAACTCTCAATATACAGAATAATTTAGCCTATTTGCTGATAGGCTGACATAATGTAGCCTATTATGTTGATTCTGACATGATTGGAGCAGATGACGGAATCACTAAAATATTGCTTCATATTGCTTGGCTTAAATCACAATGAGTTTTTAATGTCACCGAGCAAAGGCTCCTCAGATTCCAGTGTTTATACAGATGCTAAAATATACTTTGTATTGTATTGTATTTTATATTTTATATTTTGTGTGTGTACGTTTTGTATCTTGCTACTTGCTGCTGTACCACAAGAATTTCCCTCATGGGATCAATAAAGTCTATCTATCTATCTATCTATCTATCTATCTATCTATTTTTATGACAATGTCTCCACCTAGAGGTACTTATGCTAATAACAACCTCCAGTCTCTGGTAGTGTAGATGCAATGCGAGTCGTCCTCATCACTGTACCTGAGAAGAAGGCACAGTCAAACAATTGTGGATAAAAGAATTGAAAAACCATCTGAAAAAGACTCTTATTCTGAAATAAATAAGATTACATTACATTTTGTATCATCATTTGCATGTATTAGCTATATAAGAGGTCTTGAGAGTTAGCACTTTGATATGAGAGATTTCATAGCAATATGAGGCAACTAACAGAGTTCCAAAGAGGCCAGATAGCAAGTGCAACTGCAGCTACAACAGAAGTGCATTGCAATAAAAATCTTGATCAGCATCTCATTGTTACAAGAAAAGCATCTTTTTATTGTGAGAAAAAGCACTTTGTTACTACAAGCATCTCTTCATTATGAGAAAAGCATGGTGGTATTACCAAAAAAATCCATCTTGTTATTATGAGATAATTGTTATAATAACAACATAATTGGCATAGCCTATTTGATTATGTTGATTCTGACAATTGTAGCACTTGAGAGAATCACTAAAATGCTAAAATATTCTTGTAATATAATAACAGGATACGTTTTCTTGTAGTAATGAGATGTTTTCTCAAAATAATAAGAAACATCTTGTAATAATGATGCTGATAGGGATTGTTTTTCTTGCATGGCAGCAATGCCCTTCTGTACATAAGTCACATAAAATGGAAAATTATTTAAAGTTTCATGGTCAACAGTCCCAAAAGTCATGGCAGCGTATAGTATTTGCAAAGAGGAACAGTGGTCGTAAGTCAAGCCTCACTGCCAAGGACAGACCAACATCATACAGGATACTTGCTAAATGCCCCAAAAACCTTTTCCGATGAGTAATGGAAAAATTAATACAGGCTGATGAGTCAACTTCTGCCATATTTCCTACATCTGGAGATAAGAAGACAAAAGATGCCTGTTGCCAGCTGTTACGTATTGTGGGGGATCCATAATGGTCTGAGTAACCATCTTGTGGAAATCATTAGGTCCACTGATTGCTTTGCATGGTCATATAACCACCAGCACATACAGTATGAGGCAATTTTACAGGACCAGGTGCACGCTATGGTGCAAACACTCTTTCCTGATGATAATTCTACAATTACAAAAGGATAATAATGTATACTGCTAAATGTAATTGAAGAGTGGTTTGATGAACACCAGGATGAAGTCAAGAAATTCTGGAGTGTAGACTACAAAGATCTTCTAAACCACAAACTATTCAGGACATGTAACAGCATTCCAAGAAGGATTAAAGCTGTTTTTGAGGCAAAGGGTAGCTCTTTGTTTTGTCCAGTTAATTTTGTCCAATTCCACTTATATCAGTTGGATTCATTTCATGTCCTTTTTTCTATACAATTTAGACCAGTTCCTATCAGAAATGGTTATATAATGTCGATATCATTTACTTTGCCAGGACAACAGTACAGAATAAGGAAGTAGTTTGTTCTAGCCTAAATGTGTTCAATGTCAGTGCATTTAATTATCTTGCTGGTTTCAGATATGGTGTCTCAATCTGATGTTTATCTACTACACATTGCCACCTAGTGGGTAAAATGGGAGCTCATTATAATAAGGGATAACTCACAGAATTAGAAGCAGATTGCATTAAGAAAAGAAACAGGCAAAGTCAGTCTGACAGTGAATAAAAGAAAAGTACAAAAATAACAGAGACAGTGATAGTCAGTAAAAGATTTATTTAGTCTGTGCCACATCTGTATTATATTATCATATGTTAATCTTTAAGAATACAAAATGGCTTTTCAAAATAAAAGCAAAGTCGCTTTAAAGTTAATTTTCTTTAAAACACACTTATCACCTTTAATAAATACTCTGTTTATACAATGACAACTGGGGATGGAATGTAGGCAAAAGCAGGTTTGTTTTTAAAGGTCAGAGGAAAAGCAGACACAACAGAAGCAGGCCAAGCGCAGAGGACAGCAGTCACACAGGAAAGCTTTTTGAGACAAACCGGACTCCTCCTGCAGATTCAGAGAGGTCATTCAGGTAAATAAACAATGCAATACCAAAGCACCATCTGAAGAGTTCACCTTCAGGCTACTTAATAGCGCAGAGCTTATCTGGCTTGTCAGCTTGGCAGACTGATACAGTACATTTTTCATTTACGTGTAAATAGACCACAAGCTAGAGAACAAGCTAGAGATAAAAGCTATAGGTGAGCTGATACCATCTGTTGACTAGCATACTGCATACAGGTCCTTCATTGGTTGGTATTGTTTCATTCCACACAGCAATGCAAGCTATCTGTTTTTAATATAATTGACTTGTTTACTTGTTCATTCATTCATTCATTCATTCCCATAACAAGTAGTACTTCTCTAATCTCATATACATGAACATTGTAGGAATTAACCTACTGACTACTATTCAGTGTCAAGGCAAAAAACTGAAACCGAAAGCTAATACTGGCATTCATTATTCAGCCATGAGCCCAGCTACAGGTAAGAGGATCCTATGCAGGATATGTTCTCAGTCCATTTGTGGATCACGCATACAGGTCATTAAGGAATGCCTCCGTGCTCTGCTCTAGGGAGTGGATGTGTAAGTTTGCGTTACTGGGTTTGGTGACAGTCTCACCAACACACACTAACTGTTAATTAAGAAGCACTGAGTACAACATGATGCACACATGTATGCACAAGCAGGGGCACACGAGTTCACCTGTAGACATTTCTCACCAGAACACCACTGTCATTAAAATCCCTTGTTCAGAGACACAGAGAGAAAGAGGGGTAAAAAGACATACAAAACAAGGTAGAAAAAAAGCTTTCGTAATGTGTACCACTGTTGATATTTAAGAAGAAGGGGTAAAAGGAGAAAAATAGGTACAGACAGAATGGAATGATTAGAAATACATACACTCATGCTAAGAAAATATTACGATGCCTGTTAGTTCTCTAGATGATAAATCCAAAGTGGCTCTTCTCTGATTCATTCAGATAAACCAGGAAACAGTATATGAGAATTCCCAACCATTCTCAATCCGTCTGAATGCAACAATCCTTCAGCGAGGTTCTTCACACACATTTTTTTCCCTAATAATCACACAGATTTACGTACCTAGCTACAGATATTGGTGTACTCACACAAATATTGACTACTTACACACATTATCTACTTGTCAACAATACAAAAGAAAAATATGCATACATAGTCAAAAGTCACATATTGGCATTTCCATATTACTATGTTAAAGTAAATTGTAACATGAAAACACAGTCCACTTTCAGTGCTGTTTTTAAAGCAGTTGAGAACTTTGGAAGGTTTCTCTTCTCTGTATCACAATGCTGTTGATAAGTGTTAAACAATGTAAGCCATAACATTAGCCATGAAGTTGGTTAATGCTCCAGTGTTCTTCAGCCATTTCAGGTTTTAGCTGGTTATTTGGTGCTAACTTTTAACTAGGTGAGCTGGTTAAAGCACATCTTTCCAACATTCACCATGAAAGGGCAGTCCTTTTCCTTCTCTCTCCTAGGCCATTAACCGTTGGTATTGCGAAGGTTGTCTAGGTTGTAGATATAATACTCATATTATGGTGTGAGTAGCACTGTTCACTCTTTAATGGAGTTTGATCAGAGAGCTCAGTTAATGCAAGTGAGCAACACACACTGCAATTCATGTTCACTCTGAGACAGGGGGAAATTCCCTTCCCTTTAAGTATGTGGATGTGTAAAGTATGTATCTGAATCCATAAAAGATTTGATATATTCCAGTCATAATGGGCCAGAGGAGAATGCGAATTGGATGTGCAAGAGATGATCTCCCCTATATGCTGGATGAGAAAGGATGCATGATCTTATGCTAACCTCCAGTGATACCACTTATCAGCTCTCAATCCAATTTTCAGCGCTGAAGTGACCGCACTCATGTAATCAAGGAAGTGATTACTGACTTATGACAATATCAACAGCTCAAAGTTTAACGTTCCTTGCAAACCCAGGAGCTTTTAGAAGTCTTTACTTGCCACTATGGAAATATTGGATTCTCTTAACAAAGAGTTGCCACAGGGCAAAACCGCTAACCAATTTATATGCTCCACTCAAAAGTATTACAGGTATGCTACACAGTTTGGTTCTCAGAAACCAAGAAAGTTTAGAGTCAAACATTTCTTGTCATCACAAACACGAGCCTGCCCTTACATGTTTTTGAGGCATTTCCCTTTTTTTGTCCCTTGGTTCTATCACACAGTACTTATATATTGACATGGCTACTGTCTGAATCACATCACCTGGCTACACTCTTCAAGAGAGGCTCTCATCCCATACAACATGCTCTCATCTCTTATTTATTGCACCATTTATCTATATACATTCTCTGCAGATTCACCAACCCACTCTCAGGCCGGAAGGGCTCAGATGCGACCATTGCCATGGCTGCTGCCCCTTCTGGAGGTTAGGCTGTGTGGTGTGTACTGGAGTTCAGAGGTCAAGGTCAGTCCGGAGGCTTCGCAGGCCAACACCAGCTGCCGCAGAGCATCCAGGGCATCCATTTTAGCGCCACGCAGCAGATCGCACTGACCCTGGAATAGGGAAGGAGTGGTATCATTTGTTTTGTGAGTGACAGACACTGAGACTACTGAATACTGAAAGATTTCATCATTCAACCGGTGCAGAAACAACATGGAGAAAAAGGTCTTCAAAGAATAATAACAATAATACAGTGCTAAAAGCCCCAGTGGCATTTAATCTGAGAAGATTAGGAGAATGAGTGAATGTAGGAAAAATGAGGAGCATGAACCTTTAGTACAGTGATGTTCCAGATAAAGCTCTCCACAGCTTTACTCAGCTTCCGCTCCTTCAGG
Organism: Pangasius djambal; assembly: GCA_022985145.1. Lineage (NCBI taxonomy): Eukaryota > Metazoa > Chordata > Actinopteri > Siluriformes > Pangasiidae > Pangasius > Pangasius djambal. The sequence continues at coordinate 8,616,154 of CM040979.1, forward strand.
TTCTCCTTCTCCCCCAGCTTGGCCAGATCCTCATGAAACACCATACCTTAGAGAGGAGTACAATATACATTAATGCATGTAAATAATGATCACATTCGCACAGAAATACATTATTTATGGTGCATAAGTTGCGAGTTGACCAATAGCGGCCTGTGTCTATTTCTGGTGGAAAAACATGATATTCCTCTTGATGGAATCCCCTCTGGTTTGTGCCTCTTCTCTCAGCTGCCCTCTTGCCTCTCTCATTTTCTCTCATACCAGACCAGCAGTGTGGCGCTCATCCTGTTCCATTACAGTGTTTCATCCTCATAAGGACATAAGCACCATCATTCCACCTCCCTCTAGCTGGCAGCTTTTTTAAAGTCATTTGCACACAAAACTAGTCTGGCTTAATAAGAAATGTCATGCAATATGTGCAAGTGTGTGTCGAGAGAATGGTAGCTGGAGAAAAGGAGCTATATGATATATATCTCCATCTGCTTATCCAGGATAAGCATTTCCCATGACAGAAGATGGCACAGTACAGTCAAACTGATTTTGGTTTATATTCTGTGCTTCACTTATAATTCTACTGCAATTACTACTAGATGTACACTGTGGTGGCTGTATCTTCGTCATGAACAGTCTGATATAACCAAGATCAGCAGAGCAGATTTACCCTCCTTTAACATACTCACCTTCCTTCTGCACCTGAGCGATCCGCTCCTGTACAGCATCCGCATTCTCTATTAGCTGTTTATTAGCTGAGATCATCTGTGAGGATACACACACACACACAGGCAACATGACTTTTGCAGAGGACATATACTGCCACACATTGTAGACTTTGTCTCAGACTAAGCTGAGACCCTGTCTGCCCTCTCCCACAGTGTAGATATTTATAACACGCAGCCCAGCCAGACAGCCAGGCCAAACTCCTGCCTGTTTCAGATGCACCACATGAACCTGAGTCAACAGTCCTTCTGGAAGAGAACAAACGATGGATGCAAGCTAGGAGCACAAATGACCATCACTATGCCAGAAGTAATCACATCACAACTGGATTCTAATCAGAGTGCTCCACAGATGAATGATTCACCAAATTTGGTAGAGAGAAAAAAAAAATGAAACCACGATTAAAAAAAGAACTCTGTTGAAACAGGTTTATAGTTTGTAGTGTTATGCTGAGCTGCTCTGCTGTGTCTGAACCTGCCTACACACAGAGCTATAAACAGAGAGAAATAAAAAGCACTGGGCTCATTAGCAAGATAACTTCAGGTGGTTGCCCATGTGGAGCCAAGCATTAACGTTACCCTAAATATCTCAGTGGCTCAGTACTGTTAGGTTTGAGGGGACAAACAAGACAGCCCTCTCCAGCTCACTAACAGGAAACACTCGTGATGAGGGCTCCATATATTTGGTAACACTTTACATTAAGTTTCCCTTAACTGTTATTATTTAATGCATAATGCGTTACAGTATTAACACTACAAGTGCTCTAAGTAATATTAACACATTAAGTAACTAACACTTGTATTAACTGATGTTAAATAATAAACAAAATTATTCAAAATTGTTATCCACTGTTTATCCCATCAACGAGTAAAATTAAGTCCACTATTAATTTTTCTTTTTGTCCTTTACCATTCCTTGTGAATACTGATATTGTGTTAGGTTTTAATATCTTCCTTTAACAATATAGTAATCTAAATCTAACAACAGGTGATTCAGGGCAAAGACTGTCTGTCAAATGACAGTGGTGTCTTATTTTGACGTTTCAGGCCAAAGTGTTTTTGTCCAGCCTCACACAGCTGACAGATATTTATTCTTCAGGAAGCACTCAATATTCCCCCTGGGTGTTGATGTAAATATAAAATTCACATAAAGACTTGAGAGGTTTAGTTTCCCTTTGTTCACAAGCAGCATCTATCTGAAGCCATGTTTGCGTATATATTAGGGATGTAACTGAACACGAATATATTATTCCGAATGAAAAGATCACGTGTTCTAAACAGAAGCAAACAGAGATACAAACAGGAGGCACACATTTTTTTAGACAGCTTGCCAGAAAGGTTCACAGGGCATCTGGTTGAGATTAGACCATTAACATGAACATGATTGATGCATTTGCAGCATGCATTCCTTTGTCCTTAGTAACTGCCTTAGTAACAGGGTCATAGTGGTTTATATTAGTGTATTAGTTTATTTACATTTTGTTTATAGTTCATTTATGAATTCATTAGAAAATGCTGCATGCAGTTACAAACAAAAATAACTGCTCGAGTGGGATTGAAAAACAATTTGGGTTTAAAGTTGAATACAAACACGGATATGAATATTTGAATATTTGGAGCACTAAGATGCAAATACAGATAGTGGCACTGCTTGTGTGTATTCTGTCTCCAGTCAGGCTAAAGAGAGGCTCTGCCTTCCAAGATCTGTTTCTCCTTAAAACTGTTGCATTCGTATCTTTGGAAGCAGCTTCAATGTAATCAATAAAACCAGGCATAACCCTTGTCTGTGCTGTGTCAATTACAGGGCTTTGAGCTCCTTCAAGGATATGTTGTCGCAATAAATTTTTGGGCATGCGAGTTATTCACCGTGTCATAGGCGTTAAGCAGCTTGCGTGTGGTGTCGTTCAGGTTTGCAAGTGGCTCCAGGCAGGGATAACCATCTTTCAGGATCAGGCTGGCTCCTGGGGGACCGTCAGGGCCCTGTAGCCTTGTGGCCAGACTCTGCATGCACTGCTTCAGAGTGGACACTGGGGGGAGCCCACATTGCTCTTTGAACGCCACCGTAGCACTCTACAGAGAAGCGGAAATAATAAATAACTCATTAGTGATATGATTATTCACAAATACACATACAAACAAACAAATGCAATAAAGCAAATATGAGCAAGAATGCACCACTTTCACCACTTCCATGTTTTCTATTTGCTTACAGTTATCTTTCCATATACATAGTAAAATATAGTTAAATAGCTGGCTATAATTAACTAATCTTACAAAAACATTCTGTTTTTGCCCTCTGTTGTTGTGTGATATAGTGACAGTTTATGAGAAGAAGCAGGGAGCTCTTGATCAATAATGCCAGTGCTTATTATTCAGTTATTAATATTAAAGAATATTATTTAGGAACTACTATGAATTATTCAGCAACTACAGGAAATGAGAGTGAATAATGTAAGCCTGGATGCCCACCTTGGTCCTGGGAATTTAAAGGGTTATCTCAGCAAGTCTAGTTTTGTTTTTCCCCTTTCTGCATTCCCTTCTTCTCCTACAGTATCCCAATCAACTGTTTTACACTGACTGGCTGACACCAGACACTGAATTTGAATGTAATCTAAATACAGCAACGGATAACAGAAAAACAGAGTAATCACAAATGTAATCATTGACTGAGTTTGTGCTATATTGAAAAATCGACAGTTTTATCAGCTTTTATCAGTTTTGCTGAGCTATTGTTGAACTTACATCTTTTGAATGTGTTCAAGTTTTATATCACTTCTTCCTTCATTAGAATTTTCCACCTGGCAGTCATGTACCTTGTGTCATTATTACCATAACCACCTGTGGCACTGTGTGCCTTTGTGTGTGTGTGTGCCTTTGTGTGTGTGTGTGTGTGTGTGATAAGCGGTTCTGTGAAAGGTATTTATACACCTGGAATAATCCTACCCACCTGCTTTCTCAGTACAGGCAGGTAACATCTCATTCCACAAAATACCACACACATACATCACATCAATGTCTCAGGAAGGCAAGTCCTGGCTGCTCAACGTAGGAATGAGTGGACACTGAATGTGGTCCAACCTACACGTTTTTTAATAGACCCAAAGGCTTGAGCTGATAATTGCATATAAGCACAAGTCGTATTTAATGACGGATATATACAGTAAATATACAGTTGGTAACGGGTTTTTTCAGATCGTCTTGGTTCTTGCTTCTCATTTGATTAGAATACATGGATATTTTTAATTCGCTAAATCAGAACAAATGGAACATATTATTTTTCCACCAACTTATTCTGCCCCTGTGATATATTTCTCCATAGTATATTGGTACATGTAAACTGCAGAGTAAAATATATAGTGGTGTACAACGGAATTTAGCACTGATCCTTCGATACATCCTCTGAAAAATGAATCAATCAATGAGTTACGTGAATCTACCAGTCACACTTACCAGTGCGTTCTCTCGCAGGTCAGTGGCCTCTTTAAGTGGAGGGCCAGCAGAGCGAAAGGTGTCGTCTAACACTTTAATGGCCGTGTTTCGGAGGGTGACATACTCCCTTCCTCGTCGCACCCCTCGCTTCACAGATAGGCCCCGTCTTTGAGCCTTGCCTCCCCCACGGCGGTTTGTGATAGCCACATGCACAAACAGGCTGGCATGGGGTAAAGGCTCTCCCGCCAGGCCCAGCAGTGGCACATTCCTGTAGCCAGGCTGTAGGCATTCGAAAGCAATGGTGTACTGGCCAATAAAGTCATCACCAATGTAGTCGTCATCCAGAACGACAAATCGCAGCAGCGCCAGTTCTGGCATGTTCACCTATGGAGTGAGGATTTTAAAGCCCACACACATAATAAATAAATAGAGCAGAAAACTCCACACATTAAAATGTTTTTTTTTTTCTTTGCATTTACATTTTTTAAGGTCTAAATTGAATGTTACAATTAAAGTGATTTTTAAAAGCACTCACATACACACAACTGTCTGGATAAATCCAAATACTAAGCACCAAAACACACATTTACTAAAGATGTGCTTGTATTAAACTAGATATTTATCCAAAAACTAAATTTACATACAGTTTGTGCACCATTTTAATGTCAGTCACAGTAAGTCACAGTAAGTTTAAACACATTATCAAACTGAGCTGCTCTTCCAATAATGTATATCAATATCAGCCTGTATTACCCTATTCATTTAATATGACAACCCTATTCATTTATTCATTAAAATTAAAAGTGCTCAATCCGTGCAGCGTCATGTTTGGGAAAAAAGATTGTGTGCATGATACACACACACACACATACACAGAGAGAGAGAGAGAGAGAGAGAGAGAGAGAGAAGTGAGTAAGTCAGGCTTGTGTGTGTTTCTACATATTCATGTTCTAAAACCAGGAAACCACACACCAAAGATAAAACACTTCAGATGAACAGCCCATACATATAAACACACAGTAAATCAGTGAAACACAAATAGTGTCTCAAAAAAAAAAAGAAAAGAAAGAATGAGAAAAGTGGTGCATATTAAATAAGCAAGTTGTAGACAACAGAAATGTATGGCTGCATGATGGATAATATTATAAACACTCAAAAAATATATTAAACAATTGCTCAGTAATCACAATTGTTCATTTTTCGGTTGTACTTTAGCATTTTAAATAAAAAGAAATTCAAACTTTTCTTCCATATTCTACATAATAAGCCTATTCCTAAAATATTTCCTGAATACATCCTAAAATTTAGAAATGTATTTGAATCAAAATAAAACTGCTCCTTAGTCACATCAACTAAGTGTACCTTTGTAGATTCAGTAAGCCTGTTACACTTAAAACGAATGGCTTAATATTTATAATGTTAGATATTGGTCAATAAAAAACAATTACTGTGATAATTAAATAATAAGAGTGTACAGAGACATAAATGCAGAGAGATGGGTATCATTAAGGTTTCATCACTCTCTATGACGAATGTGCGTAATGAAAAATCACGAAAGCAAAATGAGGAAGCAACAATCATCGGTCATACCACACGTGGTTTCTGAAGTGTGTGTGTGTGTGTGTGTGTGTGTGTGTGTGTGTGTATGTGTGTGTAGAGCAGATCTCTTCTTGATAATTGTGAAGCGACAGTCACCAAAAGGCCATAGCTGCAATAAGATGCATTTAATGCTCAGTGCAGTCTGGTACAGAATCAGTGTGGTTCAGAATGAATCTTAATTACACAGAGTTTGAATCCTCAAACATATGAGCATTCACAGGCAAAATAGCCTTGTTAAGTGGTCCAGGGACAGTCTGTATTAGTATTAGCATTAGTTGTTGCTTCTATAATTGCAGATCTGAGAGAGCTGTTTTGTCCATTTGCACCTACATCTGTGTCATTACTGAATCTAAAACCTTAATGGCAGGTCTTAGTCATTAACCTTATTATAGCTTTATAACACTGCATTAGCCATAATTACATGTATGTTATAAACTCCATTAACCTCATTATAGCTTGTAACACTGCATATTTGGATATGGAAAGTGGGAAAGTTCAACAAGATCAGAGTAGCCTTCTGGTCATTTTCACATGATTACTTTTTGAGATCATACAAAAAAAAAAAAAAAAAAAAAGATCTCCTCAGATCTCTTCAGTTAGAAGTGCAAAGTCCCGTTCATTGGCAACTAGAGTACATCCTAATAGACACCATTCTTTGGGAGGAGCAAAGTCACACCTACTGTAAACATATGTCACGAACCCCCTCTCTCAGCATGCCAAGCACTGTTTTCATGTTGTGTTTTGTGTTCCTGCCATGTGATTATGTCTAGACATGATTTTTACTCTTGATCAGCCTTGATTCGTTATTCTATTCATACCCTGTTGTATCTTAGTCCCGGTGCGAAATCCTATCGTGCATTAGTGACCATTCGTGTTAAGTCCAAACCTGTTTTCTAGTTCCGTGTTCTCAGTTTCCAGGTAATGACCCTAGCTTGTGTTTCACTGTTGTCAGTTTTTTTGAGGATGGATTATCCACAAGTATTACAATATAAAATGTAATGCAATTGGATGCATAATTTCCTATGCTGACAAACATTTTATTTTGGAAGATTACATTCCACATGGTCTCATGAGATTAGCTGGGTGGAACAGCAATACTAATTAAGAGTGATTGAATGTGCATATAAGTAAAATGAAAAAAAAAAATGTGGTAAATGCACATGGTTGCATAAATGCAAAAGCTATTTTGATACAGATCTAGTCACACATACAGACTTTCCTAATGTGCGAACTCATATGTGGAAACTAGCATGCACAGCATGTATACATATAATTTGTCAGTTTTACTCATCTGCATGTATGCGAGCATACAACCTTTTTGCCATTTTTTTTTGTAAAACTTCTAAAGCATACACTCCTGTGTGACTCTGTGTGAAAAAATATCAGTGGTCAAAACAATTTGTTCCCATTGTATAACGCGTTTGCACAAGACTTCTGCTCATGCTCAAACTAGATTACAATCTCTGTGTTTTTAGAGCAAATCATGATTATCATGATTCATATGAAACTGGCTTACTTAGAATTTGCATTAAAAGGAAAACTATGAAAACATTTTATAATCGCTGTGTGTAAAGGTGAACCATGGAGCTACTTCAAGCTCATTTCAACCATCAACCTCCTGAGAGTTAATTAGACCAAACAGGTTGCTTATAGTGGTTGTCTAGTGAGAAACTGTTTTTATTATAGTCAGCGTGTATACATGTGCCCATTCTGTATTTGTTTCCATAACAATAATTTGCAGTGAAAGTCCATAATCTTATCAATTTGAAATGATCAATTTGTAGCGGGCACAAGATCGGATGACTCCAGGCATCCTCTCCATGGAGATTTGGCTTCTAGTTTTGAGCTGCACAAAGAGTCTGTCTTGTTTCAGATCTCAGAGTTGCACTGGCCCTCTGCCATACTGTGGTACTCACTCAGATCTTCCTGAACTGTTTATGCGAAGTCCAGGCTAAGCAATAATATTTCTGTTATTGTCACATTTCAATAAGACATTACCTTAGCAATAGGCTGTAGTAGCACTTTTTTGTAAAATGTTGTAAAAGCTAAGGTTGTGACATTTGTGGTGTCTAGTTATAGTGGAACAGTGTGCATAAGTTATTGGTGAAACATTTGTGTATGCAAAGATACAGTGACAGCAGTCAGTGCTTTGTTAAAGGAAAACCGTGAAAAACATTTAATATGTTTATAATGAAATATTTCTGAGTTGCTTTGCAATTCTAGTGTTAATTTGTCATGTAGTGCTGTATTTTTTTTAGCCCTATGAGAAGCTAGTGGTTGTGTGCTGCACCGAAGTCATGGGGTACATTACTAGCGCTGTTATGCTGGCGTTTAAAGGGAGAAAAGATTCAAACATAAGAGATAATGGTGAAGCTTCGCTGTTATCTCCAAAAACAAAAGAGCAAGAGCTTCTTTTCTCATTCACCATTTTCCAGTGATGTTCAAAGTCATATTACTGTGAAATCCATCTAGTTATGGCAGAGATACGGCTCGGCTAGTTGGCGATCTATGAGATGAAAATTAATATGCAAGTCATTCTCGTTGGATTTTTCTTTCCTTTAATGATATCAGTGTAGCTGGTAGCTAGTCAGTTTTTGTGCATGGTTGTGTGTAACATGATCCAGTTGATCATGTTCCAGGCATATTCACAAAAATATATAAAATTCTTCCCTGTTGTGTTTTGTCCTCTAGTAATTACAAGCCTGTCTGATTCTTAATCCCAGTTATCATTTAAATAGCTGGACTGTTAAATCCATCTTGTCAGACTGGTCTTTAAATATGTCTTATGGAATATATAACTGGTACTGTGAAAATCTGTGAAAACAAACTCTCTCTTACCTGAAACTCAAACGTCTCATCAAACAGTGGGTTATCCTGGTTCTGGGCCGCAGTGCGAGTTCTCTGCTCAGCACAGTCTGCTGGTATGCCATGCAGTTCTAGCACCACATAGGGGTCGATAACTTCACCCTTGGCCCCAGAACCCTGTGGTTTGGGCAGACTGTGAGCACTGATAACCTTCACCCTGAGAGTTTGTGGTGGTACACCAGGCATGCAGCCCTGTGACTGGGCACTGAAGTAGGAGACCTCATCTCGCATGACAGCTGGCCTCAGAACATATCCACAGCCTCCATTCTGTGCAAAGCGGCCTCGGCTTAGATCCAGCATGGCACCTGGTGTCTGCTGGTTGAGTGCCACCAGCTGAACACCTCCTTTCCAGTAGCCTTGTGGGTTGGGGTTGCTGGAGTCCAGCCGGACTGAGCTAGGTCGAACTCGAGTAAGACAGCGCTTAGTGAAGCTTACCAGCTCCTCTGGGCTCTCACTTGCCAGCCGGCCTGCTTCACCCTCTCCTAAAGAGCATAGGGTCCAATAAGGGGAGTCTGGGAGACCTGGGGTGCTGGGTGTGGAGGGAGTGGAGGGAGGAGAGGCTTGTTGAGACTGCTGGGTGTTGGTACGGTGAGCATAGAAATTACGGCTACCAGTGCGAGCCATTGCAATCAGATCAGAAAGCTCTCGCCGCAGTCGAAGTCGCCTTGGCTGAGGGGGTGGTGGAACCACCAGAACAACCCCTAGGTCCTCCTCTCCAGGAATGGTCATCCGACGACCAGCCAGCGGACCTCCACCACCTATCTCCTCATCCTCCTCTGATACTTCTCCCTCAGAGCCCTCCTCTTCTGGAGGCAGCTTCTTACCTACCAGCAGTACCCTTCCCTTTAACTGCTCAGGAGTGGGCAATGTGGTAGTGCGTCCCCCAGGAGTGATGGGCAAACATTCAGGCCTGTACAGTTTTGCTCCAAATACCTTCTTTAGGTGCAGTGCAAGAGTGTGCTGCTGACTGGGGGAACATCGATGACACAAGTATAGTAGCAATGGGTACTGAGAGGTGAGAAAGGCATATTTGTTAATCACTTCCAGAGCACTGTGCAGTGTGACTAGGCTATGGTGTTGATGATGGTGGTGGTGATGATGATGGTGCTTGAAGTCTGACTCATGATCAACCCCCAAAAGTGGTTCGCCATCAGGTCCATCTGTTACCCCAAGTTCCAAACATCGACACCCAGACTGTAAGGCTCGTATCAGCCCTGACAGATCAGCCTTGCCATGAACCTGATCATCTAGCAGGTAGGAGCGGTAGGAGGTGCTGATGTAATAGTGGACCAAGGGCAAGGTCATGTCATGACATACATACTGGTGCTCAGGGTCAAACAGGTGACACTCAATTGACTGAAGGTAGTGGGTGAAGCCATCCAGGCCCAGGAGGCCTTTCTCGCGGCAAACTGCAGAGGGTTCAAAGTGCCGCAGGAGCTCTAGGCAGCCTTCAGTGGTGGCCAGCGGCAGCCCCTGCTCAGTCTCCAAGAAAAGACGTAGGTCCTGTACATCTAGGCACTCCCGGTCTTTTGATAGCTGCACTAAAAGGAAGTAAACGTCAGGCCGGGTGCACAGCTCACAGTAAGCCTCCTGAAATTCTTCAAGTGTTACATGAGATGTCAGCTTCTCTTTGCTACGTTGGATCTCCTTAAAGCGCAGACGCACCTAAACCATGAGTGTAGAGAGGGAAGAACTTTGTTCAGTTCTATAGTCTACATGTCATAAACACAGCTGGAAGCTTAGTCAGTAAAAAGAACACACTGCATTAAACAATAGTGAGAGATGGTATTTTTAAACATTATTGGAGGCATTTTACAGTTGAAAAATGTTCAGTCTTAAACCCATAAGGGTTTGGTTATTTGGTTGTCCTCTATCATGTACAAACCAGGGCTTTTCTTTAAGAAACGTACCAAGAATATAAGATCCTCTAAAGCTGCCTAACTGTCAAAGATTCTTTAGTGCAAAACTTAAAACATAAAAACGTAGACTATCTTTGAACGATCTGTTTATCCATCTGTCTTCTAAATCCAACCTCTACACAAAGCCTGCACATACAGTAATGGCAGATTTCCACAGGAATATGACATGATCAAGCATATCCAAGATTGCAGTACAGTAATGAGTGCTGCAAATCATAGCCAGCAGCACAGACTCTACTCTCTTCTGTCCTCTCTGTTTGCCCTTTAGTGACTTTACTTGTCTTTTCTGTTGCCACATGAAGCAGATACCTCTCATCCCCTGTCACAGAGACTTAGAGGCATGGTACTGTTGCTGTTGTCTGTCCTCCTTCTGTCCTAAGCTGTCAGCAACCTTCCCCTCCACACACACACACACACACACACACACACACACACACACATACATAAATATGCATCTGTGCAGCTGTTAAATTCCACTCCCCCAGTCACTGCGAAGCACAGCAGCCAGACTGAGTAGTGATGCAGAGACATGGGCCTTGGAATAACCACTGATCCTGAAAACTGAACCCATATAATTTGTTTTGTTTAAGACTATGAAAGGTCCCCTACTGCTTTCAACCTCAACAATTTACTCTCACTTATTTAATGAGCACACTCATTAAAAACACCCTAATGGGTACTCCTGTTTGACCCTCTGGGTGAACCCTTGAAGATTCTATGTAGAGGATTCTGCTTACAGAAAAGGTTCCAAAAATGACCCATTCAAAAAGCTATAAGTGATAATCATTCAAAGAACACTCAAGGTCTAGCTCTAACAAAACAATTTGTTGGCTTTTCTTTTTGGTGCTCTAAATTGTAGTAACACCTTGGCATTTTACACAAGTCTAAATTATGTTTTAGAAATTGTTCAACTTTTGAAAAACAACTCAAATTTATCATTCATAAATTCAATTAATATTAACATTTGTACTCATTTTACTATTATGCTGCAATCGATTTCAATACTGATAATGGCAAATGATCATATACTTGTAGAGAGGTTTGACAAATCATGCCTGTCCTACCTTTGCCTCCTTAATTCCAGGGCATAGCCTGCAGATGGTGGCCACAGCTATGTCCTCTGACACAATCCCGTGCCCATCCTCATCTCCCAGGGCAAACTCTGCTGCCAGCCAATCCCTCCTCAACTTGCTTCCCACACTTCTCTCTCCTACTCCTCCATCTCCTCCACCTCCTCCAGCCAAGGCTCCAGGGTGGGACACCAAATACCGCAAGCCAGTCACCCAGATGTTTGCTACATCAGGCGACAGTGCCACCAGGTCCAGGGACTGATATTCATCTCCATGAATGATGGAGAAAGCAGCCTCTTCAGCCAGGTGGTCTGATGGGCCATTGTGGAGAAAGGTTTCAGTGCTTTTGCCTGTGCGGACCTCCCGGATAGAGGAAATGTCCAGTCGGGCACGGTCCGCGTCTTTTTTTGAAGGCTCCCAACGCAAACAGGCTTGTTCAGGGTCCAGGGTGTAGAAACGGCAATAAATACGTGAGTTGGGGCGCACTTTTTTTAACTCACAGCCACCCTGCATAAAGGCCAAACAGTCAGCTGCGCTGCTCACTTTCTTCTCTGATGGCATGCTGCTGAAGGAGACCGTTTTCTTGCGCCCACCGCCAACTTTGGTGACTGATGGGTCCTACAGGGAAGATAGCATGATTCAGGTTCAGTTACAATTCTGGAGAAATGTCTTAACCAGAGATAAAGGTACACTGAAGGACATTGAAAGACAGGGTATCCCAGGGTTTAAAACTACTCGGATAAAAACATAACTGTGATTTTAGATGCCAAATTAATATGTCATATATTGTAATATGTATGCAATACTACATAACACAGACTATTGTACCACATTATACTCCATTCCATTCACTTTCATTTAAAAAATGTTATATTTAGCAAATAACTAAAACTACACACATAATGATTAGAATTCACAAATAAGGACATGTAAATGTTTCCACTTATAAGCTGTAATTGGAAGCAAACAGGACATGTGTAAGGACTTACACATTTGCTTTGTAGAATAGTCTGGAAATCAATCAAGCTCCTTGTTACATCAGCCCAGGACTTTACACCTCCCTACTAGCAGGGGTCGCCCTCTCCTGATTACTGAACTACTTCACTTACACTTCTGTATGAACGGTGTATAAAGTGAACTAAAACTAATATTCATTGTGAAGTCTTGACAACTCTTGAGTGTGCACAAGTTCTGACCCTTGCCTCATTTTTTGACTACTTTTTGCCAATTGTATTCGTCTTTCATGCTCAATGTGTGTTGACCACTGCCCTCCGTACAACATTGATTTTGGATTCTCTATTGGTTTTTCATGTAATAAACCACCAGCAAACCTCAAACCTCTTTCTAGTCCTGTGTGTTATGCGTCTTCATTTCCTCTATGATAAATGTGCTCTATTTTCCCTCCATGCTCTCATACATTATTGGCCCATTCTCCCTTCCACATCCTGAAGTTGCTGTACAGTCTTACTCTGATGAAAGAGCAGTGTATGGAAATGTCAGAGTGGTTAGGGCAAATACAGAGTGTTGTTACAAAAAAACCTCCCTGTCCTCTCAGTTTTATCAACTATTTTTCTCTGCACTGCTCGTATATGCACTTTGCTTAATTCAAAATGACTGTGCAGGACTGTTACAGATTATATATTTGAATGTGCTAGGTAGATTCCATTTATCATCAAATCATAACCTCTGTAACTCTGCAAAATGAGATAATAAAAATACAAAAGAACAAATACACAATATTATCTAGGTATCAATTTAAATTTAAAGCATATGTGCAACGTAAAACACGTTTATGACAAATAATAATACATTAAAATGATGGGGTAAAATAGCAACCTAAGGCAATGAGGTATGTGACAAGTGATAAGATAAATAAGATATGTTTCTTTCACCTAGCTTCAGCAAACATATTATATAGTTGAAGTAGTTATCCCTCTTATTATCATTATGGGTCTATTACAACGTTATTTATTTATACTGTAGCGTAGAAGCTGTATACTATAACAGACGTTGCCCTTCAGAAGACAGTGGAAACTTTCTGGATACTTTTTTTAGTTTTAAACATAATCAAACCTTTCAGGTCAAAACTAACAAGATAGCAGACTTTGACAGAGAAACTGCAGATAATCAGACTGTCATCTGTCTCAGTCTGCCTGGCTCATTACAGGGCTGGAGGATGTCATTCTTTAAAAACTGCCTGTTGCTCTCTATGAGGACCCAGCAGATGAGCCAGAACCAACTGCAGAAAATCCAGGCCCGCAGAGACTTAGACCAAACAGCTGAAAGAAAGATGCCAGCAAGGTGAAACAACTCATCGGTAAAGAGTTGGGCCAGCAACAATTACCATGTAGGGCTCTGGGGCTAGGGGCATTATTGCTGCTGGTACCAAGGACATTGAGGTGGGCACAGGGCCCATGCCCCCCTGCAACAGACACCAAATCAGTATTCTCCAGGAAATCCTGATGCCTTTAGTAAAGCTGTTAATCCTACATATGAGACTTAATCTCTCTATGCTTGCTCCATTTTATTTCATTTTTTATTAAACATTTTGTTTTTTTCTCTAGTTATTAAGCTCTTGCCAGGAAGTCAGCACTAAGCACCATGTGAAAATTACAAGATATAACAAGTAGTGAGGAAGTGGTAGTAGTGGATGGGAAAATGGGTAAAGATGGTGTGTATTGAAAGTGGGCTGAAAGGTAGCTTATCTGTTGCTCAAATTAGCAATAAAAATAGTGTACAATTAAGTTGAAAAATGGTTCTATAAATTACAGCAACAGCATGCCATAACCCCAACTATATAAATATAGAAAGCCACCTGCACAGTAGAGTGGCACTGGGAGATGAAATGGGATTAAATATAGTCTCAACCTCCTCTCCAACTAATCAAAAAAAAATACAAGGAGGGTGACGGAGAGAAGAGGAGTTAATGGTCAGTACATGGGGAGAGACTGAGGAGTCAAACAGTACAGGATGCTGTTAGAAAGTAACAAATGATGTGGGAAAAGAAAACAAAGGACTAAAACAACAAAGTGAGATTCAAGTTGATGCTCCCGGCCACTGGTTGTGAGAAACCATGTTTCATTTTTTTTTTTTTTAATAACTGCTTAGACCCAGGTCTTTAGGAGTGTTCTGGGTTATCATCAATCATTAGAGAGCTACAGACTAAAGTCAGACCAGCTCTTCTCTTATTTAAGCCCTCAGTGGGCCCTCCTTTTGTACCCTAAGATGAGGTTAATTCACACATCAAATGCAATAAGTTAAAGACATAACAATGGCTTTCCAACAGCCTGCTTCTGAAAACAGACAAATGCAGTCTGCATCATGGAAGAATAGAACCGACTATACTGAAAAATGCAAGTGATGGAGCCATTTTATGGGTATTTTTGGCACATTAATAAATCAACTATAAATCAAATGTCATGAAAGGTCATGGGCAGACTATTGAGAGATGTGTCTTCAGTAGAAATTTGTGAGTAAGCAAAGATCAGAGAACGCAGAAACAGAGGCTGCAAATGGAAACAGGTATAAATGGTCATTCGCCATTATAGGAACAATGCCGTTGAGACACTAAACCATGACTCCCTATTGATCAAAGAACTCTATATTGTGTGCATATGCATGGATAAATACATTCCCCTCTTGGGCCATCAACTGATCTATGATGGCTACTGACTTTTCCATCTAATAGCTAAGGCATTAACCCACTTACCACTAGCCCACCCCATCACCCACAACCAACATATTCAACAACACATGGTGCTGCATATAATCTGTTCCTCCACGGAGGCTTGAATGAAGCTTAAATCCAGCTAATGACCGACCTCTGGAATTAGTACCACCTGAAGCATGGCAATCCCACAGCTAATCCAAGTCAAATGCAGGAGCAATAATTCTATGGTGGCAGTGAACTTGGATTACAATGAGTTTAGGTGCTCAACAATCCAACTGTGTGACTAATTTAAATATAAATGGCCTGCAATAATGAAAATGGGACCTAGTTTTGAACTCCTGAGGCTGAATTTATTAATACACAGCTTGATATGTCAGAAATAGAGGTGTGCTTGGGGACCGGGATCCCACAGGATCCATAGGACCCAACAAAAAAGCCTCTAAAATTAGCGGGTTTTATTCTCATGTGGGAGGGAGTGTGCAGTCAGATATGAAACACGCAGGACAACAAGAGGCCACGTTGATTGACATGGAAGTGTATTGGATGCAGTGCATTTAACATGTTCATTCATTCATCTTCAGTAACTGCTTTCATGGTCAGGGTCTCTTGCATTTAAACTACTAATTTTTTTTTATTTGGAAAATAAACCAACAAAGTTCTTTAGCAAATATTGGTGGCGGGTACAAACAAAAATAGTAAATGCTGGAGTGGGAGGGATTGGTCAAACTTTCTGCAAGTGCGGGCTGTATTGGTCAGAATTCCTTCTGGAGCAGATGGGAGTGGGATTTAAAAAATAGTTATGCTCACACCTTTTAGTCACAAATGTGGACAAAAAAAGATGATTGTCACCAGACCACCCACATGCACAAAATGATTATACAGAGTTCAAATCAGGAATGTGAACTGATTAAAATGCCAGCTTCTATACATTGAAAAAAATATACTCCGGGACACTGAAGCGCTATCCAAATAACCTAGATCTTCAGTTACTTGATTCTACTTTGAAAAGTCAACAACGGGGCTTTTAGCACTCTGATCCCATACTGGGTCTTAAATTGCTTTATAATGAAGTAGTAGTTGTACAGCTTATCAGTACTTTAAGGCCAGTCTTTTGAACTACGTGGAAGACATACTGATAAAATTAAGGCCTTAACATAAAGTAATAGAACCACTGCCTCCAGAAAACATATACATTCACCATCCACTTTAATAAGAACACCCATACACCTGTTCATTTATGCATTTATCCAATAAGCCAATCATTTGGCAGCAGCACAATGCATAAAACTGCTGATCTCTTGGGATTTTCACACACAACAGTGTGTAGTGTTCACACAGAATGGTGTGAAAAACAGAAAACATTCTGTGAGTGGAGGGTCTGCAGGGTTGAAATACCTTGTTATCGAGAGAGATCAGAGGAGAATGTCCAGACTGGTCTAAGCTGACAGTATATAGTAACACAAATAAGCACTCTTTACAACTGTGGTGAGCAGAAAAGCATCTCCGAATGCACAACACATCGAACCTTGTTGTGGATGAGCTACAACAGCAGAAGACCACATCTGGTTCCACTCCTGTCAGCCAAGAACAAGAATCTGAGGCTATCTTTAGCAGAGCCTCACAGAAACTGGACAGACCAGGTGATTTTTTTTCTAATCTTCAACTGTCCAGTTTCGGTGAGTCTGTGCCCATGATAGCCTCCGATTTCTGTTCTTGGCTGACAGGAGTGGAAACTAATGTGGCCTTCTGAAGCCCATTCAACTTCAAGTTGATGTTCTGTGCATGTTGAGATGCTTTTCACCCCACCACGGTTGTAAAGAGTGTTTACTTGAGTTTCTATATCCTTCCTGGCAGCTCGAATCAAAATCTTGCCATTTTCCTCTGACCTCTCTTATAAGCAAGGCGTTTCCACCCAAAGAACTGTCGCTCACTCAATGTTTTTTGTTTTTCACACCATTCTGTGTAAACTCTGTTGTAAAGACTGTTATGTGTGAAATTCCCAGGAGATCAGCAGTTTATGAAATACTTAAACCAGCGTATCCGGTGCCAACAACCATGCCACGATCAAAGTCACAGAGATCACACTTTTTCTTCATTTTGATGTTTGATGTGAACATTGACTGAAGCTCTTGACCTGTATCTGCATGATTTTATGCATTATATGATTGGCTGATTAGATAACTGCATGATTGTGCAGGTGTACGAGTGTTCCTAATAAAGTGGAGGGTGAGTGTATATAGTAGTGTTATACAAAGTTGAACAGGTATACAAACCAGTGGTGTACAGTCCTCGAAGAATATCTGGGGTTTCTATAAATAGAAGTAAAAGTGTACCTATGTTGTTAATTCATGATGCTGGTAAGAAGATGGAGAAGACTTCACTAACTCTTTTCCACCGTTTTCATATGAGGGTAAAACAAGTTTTCTTACAGCCGCCAAGTGAATATAACGGTCTCACACAAATCAGAGTGCAGCACTATTTGCTGGCCATTTCCATAATAAGGATCCTCTTATCACAGCCCTGAATGCAGCCTACATAAGCTACAGAGCTTCCACCAGCCTACACGGAGCTTCCACTCAGAAAACAATCGCCCACAGCACTGGGCGCTCTTCCAAGCAGTCCTCGCTAAGGAGAGAGAGTACTTTTATGTGCTGCTTACTCCATCAACTGCTTACCAAGTCCCTATGCCAAGAGTTGACTTCTAAGCATTATTTACTTTCTTAAAAAAAAAGATTCTGTCAGGCTTCTAGAGATTTCAGAAGCTGCCAAAGTGCCTGGTCTTCCAGACAGATGAAAGAGTAAGGTAAGACAGGGTTTCTATTGTCCTTACACTCTACAAGAGGGTTGGAGGGCAGTTTAGCAGTGCTGTGTGACTATAATATCAGTATTTCTCTGCTGGGTTCAGATCAGTTATTCCTCCGAGCATTTTCATATTTATATTTATGTTTATGTTTATATTTACATCAATTATAAAAAGTCCTTCCTCTGTTCACTCAAACTGATTATTCACTTTTGGGGAAAAAAAGGATACTTAATATGATTAGTACATGAGAATCTTTCCACCTTTGAATAAGGCTACTTTTACCCTACTGGCAATTCAGAAAGCCTCACTATGACACATGTTGAATTTATTTATTTAATTTCATATCATTTTTATTTAAGATGAATGTATGACACTACCATGTTTTTACAAATGCACACCCACTTCATTGCTACTTATCTTTGCGTTAACAAAAATGCTTTTCATTACACTGCTCGTACATAGTGGCTCAGCTGAGATTTTCTAAATTTAATAGTCTGATATGCAAGAGGATTATGAGTTCAAAACATCTCATAGGGCATCACTGAATCCAGAGGCTTTGCCTTTCACTTTCCTGCCTTTGAAGGACCACAGGACACATCCTGGATTCTGCAGGGGACAGATCCACAGCAAGCATGCACTGAGGGAATCAGCACTCTCACTCCGAGTGGTGCAAGCAAAACAACAGTGGGTCACTCAGTAAGCAAAGACAGGCATGCTAGTAACAAACAACTGCACACATCTCAATGCATTCAAGGACAAGATTCTCATTTGGAAATGTAAGAGAGAAAAAAATATCTAATTTAATTTATTGACAAAATGGCACAGATGGGGTCATAAACTCTCAAAAAAAAAAGGTACTAAGCTGTACCATTCCTTGTCACTGGGGTGGTAACCTCAAGGGTGCACCTTATGTACCTTTAGTATGCATCTTTTACCTAGAAAAATATATATATTTTTTTTTCTTTAAAGCTTTACTCTAAAATTAGGTCCAATTATGTACCTTAAATCGTTTTCAAAGGCACACTATAGCCACCTTTCCAGGTGAAAGATAAACATTAAAAAAAAAAAAAAAAGTTTAGGAAACCACCCCAGCAACAAGGAAAGGCACAGTTCACCCTTTTTTCTGAGAGTGTGCACTCTTCAGCATTCTTCATCAGGATGAGTAAATGGCTCAAATCTTTGAAACGATTGTATGAAAGAAAATATATGATATATAAAGAAAAAAAAATGAAACCTTTGTACACAACGTACATGTAAATGTAAGATTGTTTGGGGTGACATTAACTTTGTTTAGCAGAACCGTACTGCCAATTGCTCTATATTATTGTAAACAGAGTTCATCTAAGCTGCCTATCAACCAGACATGAAGGGCACATGCCCAGGAAATAAAACATTAATGGCAGCATTTTCTAGTATCTCAACAAAAAAGCCTTCCAGATCCTATTCACCACATACCTGGGTCAAGATTTTATTTATTCAAGATTAGGTGACTCAGGCTGAAATAGGTTGTAGAAAAGGCTGTAGCTTTTTCAGCAGGCATTGAGGTTCAAGGATTCCTTGTCTGAATTTACAGAGTACAGTGACTAAGCTCCATTCCACTGGGTGCGTCCAGCCCCAAGGAGTTGCTTTAAACAAATCGTTAATTAGCAAAGCTCATTCCTGCCCTTGTGGTAATTACAGAAGACAATACCACATGGGGAACCTGAGCTAGGATCAGGCATGGCATGGCACATGCTTGCAGTCAGAGGAACTTTTGTCACACTCATATCCTGTTCTGGGAGATTTATTTGTTGGTGATATGATCAGCTGGATGTATGAGTATGTGTTTGGTGAAGAAAGCAATGTCTATGTATCAGAGCAAGTGAAGCACTGAGTTCTTCATAGCATGCCAGACAAGGCAGTGAGGCCAATAACGATGGGTTAGAGAAAAGGTCTGAACTCTTTTAACTGATAAATAGGCCTGAGGATTAAAGAGATTGCTCAGCACTCAGTGCATCACTGAAGAAGGTCCACTTACAAATCAGGTCCACTTACAAATGCATTGCTACTGCACAACAACTCCACATTCACTATAGAACACACCAACAAGGGCTTTATTGGACCTGGTTAACTGCTTCGTAAAGGGAAGTAAGTTGGGGGAAGTCCTGTCCCTACCTGGCATTTTACATTTTGTTAAAGTCCTTCACTTAAGGATGTGAGTATTGGTATAAGCTAAATACTAATCAGAAACACTGGATTTAGCATGTTTTCCTGTCTGTGCCATTGATGTAATCTGCCTCATGATCACACGTTATGTGGACACAACACAGACCTGAGACGTGAATACCAGATGCAAATTGTCCATATCACACTTCTGATGTTTTGCAGAACTTGGCAACAGAAACTTGCACAAAGTCAGCTTGGTGACTGTGATGATGTCAGTAGTGGATCAGTAACAGCTACTGACTGATACACAAACTCTAATATTGGTAACATATTAAAAATGAAAAATGTGCAATCAGTGCTTCCCAAGCTTAATTATAAATACATATGTGATGCTTAGAGTAAGTGTTTAAAGAAGCATTGTGTCGTTTTCAGAGCCATCTGAAACTGCATCTGCAATGAAAACACTGACGAGCCTTTCCCTTTTCCCAAACCAACCTAGTGATAATCTTGTTGATGAAAACTAAGATGAAAAATGTTCCTTGGAGATCTTTATTCCATGATGAAAAGCAAATGATGACTAGATAATAATTCACCTTTCTGCTCAGTACAAAAGAAACTCATGACTCATTAAGTCATGTTGCACAATATGGCAGCATTCACTCCGGACTTGTCTTCATTCATCTTCATATGTACACTAACAGTTTTGGAGAAAGATCTTGTCTTGCTCCTGACTTTTTTCATTAGCAACCAGTGGTTCAAGCCCCAGCACGGCCAAGCTGCCACTGCTGGGTCTTTGAGCAAGGCCCTTAACCCTCTCTGCTCCAGGGGCGCTGTATCAGGGCTGGCCCTGCGCTCTGACCCCAGCTTCCTAACAAGCTGGGATATGCGAAGAACAGAATTTCACTGTGCTGTAATGTATATGTGATAAATAATAAAGGCTTCTTCTTCTTCTTCTAGTCCATTGCATGGCACCATGCACACACTCATTCACACCTAGGGGCAATTCAGTAATGCCAATCCACCTACCTGCTTGTTTTTGTCTCCTGTAATTGTTTCAGCCATTGCATAACATTCATTTGGTCAACACATATCAACGAAGGAGAAAGGCTTTAGCAAGCCCATAATGTGCATTTGGTACAATGGTCTGGTGTTCCATTCATTAAGGAATTAAAACTTCTGCATTTTGGAAACTGAAAAGGAATATTTTGGGGAGTTTTGATGGGGAAACTAACAAACCTAACTAATGGCCAAAACTAATACAATCCATATGCAAAAGACAAAGCTGATCAGTTCAGCTTCTAATCAGCTGCTACCAATTAGAGTTTATTATTGCTATAAAAATATGGTTGGCATCTACGATATAAAGGTTTATTGTGACATACAGTAATTTTTAAAAAAAAATATCAATATTATATCATCACACTGCCCAGCCCTAAGTCAGAGGTAACAAAGACAAGGCAAATCTTCCTGGGACAACATGAGGAAAAACCTGAAGAGGAACCAGAATCAAAAGAAACCCATTCTTTCGTGTGATTACAAGATAGTAGGATTATAAATCACAATGATATACAGTTGTATAGAAAGAAATCAAACAGTACTGTTGAAAGAACATGTTTTGGAATGTTTGGTACGAGCATATTTTGAATATGATTCCTGGGATGAGCGAAGGAGGCTGTATAGAGCATGTGTAGAATACATGAGAATCGGCTCCCAGATGGATAAACGCCTACCCTGAAATTAATGCAAACATTGTGCACTTTTTCTTCATAGTCATTGTTACATTTCAAATCCCATGTGCCAGAGCTCTGTGCCAGAGCCAAAACAACAAAAAACTGTCTCACTGTCCAGTTATTTACAGACTACATGGCATATAGAAACATAAAGTCTGTTGGAAAGTGATTAGAGATCTCAGCAAATCTGCTTACAGTGTTATTTATGAAGAATTTTATGATTTCTGTCTGTTCTGACACCCTTAAAGGTTCACAGAGAAGTTTATTTCTGCCTGATTTACAGCATTTAGAGATAAGAACCCAACAGGTGGATCATAAATCAGATAAAATCCATAAGAATGAATAATACCACAACTTTTTTTTATAGCAGCTCATCTTTTAACAACAGTTTCTGACAGCTCCATAATGACTACTAAACTAAAACTGACTGCATTACAGGAGAAAAGGCAGAATCACCACTATAAACATGACAGCTGACTTGTGATTTAAACACAACGTTAAATTGGCCTTTAAAAAAATTATTCTGTCCCTTCGTAGGGTCTGGGAACAACGGACAAATCTCACGGACTAATCGAAGGTGCACCAAGGGGTTCATATGATGTCTGTCAGAGTTGCCTTGTGATTTTTTATATGCTCAGCTGTATTAAAACCTGATCATGGATCATCACTCAAAACCATGTGTCTGTGTTAACCTTTTGTGCCTTTAGTATACCAACTTTACACTTGATACACTCTAATAAAGCACGCCAAGTGTAGTTTAGAAAAAAGACAACTTTAAATTTCCAATTTGTGGATACGCTTGCAGCAAGAAAAGCAGCTGATCTTCCTCCCATGCAGAAAACACAGGGGACTTGGGCCTGACTCCCACACACTAAGGCAAGGTCACACTGATTCCTGTTTATTAATTCAGCATTGAACACAACATGGCACTTCTGTATAAGGTGAAACTAAAAAGTGATGTGAAACTGAACGTAAATCTAAATCCAAAATCTGATTTTAAAAATTCTGCGTGAGTACAAAACTGTCTAATTAATGTAGATTAATAAAAAGTGGTGAGGCTCCAAGTCTCCTTTTCCTAATTTTCCACAAGTGAGTAGAGAGAAAGAATGACAGATAAAGCGAAAAAAAAATGAATAAGACAGAGAAGTAAAACAGACCAAGGGATGGAGCAGGAGAAGTTAGATGATATGAAGTTAGGTCATTAGACACGTTCCCTAAGCAGAGCAATATGGGCCTACGAGCATAAAGCTTTTATAACAGTTTATCTTTTGTGCATGCAGAAGGAAAAAACAAACAGCAAGCCATAAATAATCTGAGAGAGGAAGAGGAAGCAGTCACTAAGGATAGTGAGCATGGGGACAAGCGGAAGAGAGCAAAGGTCTCCCTGAGAGAGAGAGAGAGAGAGAGAGAGAGAGAGACTGTGTGTTTCTGTGTCTGTGTCTGTGTGTGTGTGTGTGTGTGTGAGAGAGAGAGAGAGAGAGAGAGAGGGAGAGAGAAACAGGCCCAGAGGGAGTATGAGAGAACAGCTGAGGGAAGAATCAAAATGTGCTTGTATGTCTGTGTAATAACGCTGTGGTAACATTAACCCACGAATCTGAGGAAAACAAACTTCACCACACCACCCCAACTGGGTTTTTAGACTTTTAGAATGCTGACCTAGTGAACTAGCATGATTATATTTTGATAGCGACTATGAAGCACTTCTGTAAATCGGTCTGGATAAGAGCATCTGATAAATGCTCTAACTGTAAATATTTTGTTCATAGAAATTATTTAATTAGGAACACTCATAGGCTTTTACATTATGAATGACTGCTTAAACGTACATAAGCAAGCATGTGTATTTCCATACATCTGTGTGTGTGTGTGTGTGTGTGTGTGTGTGTGTGTGTGTGTGTGTGTGTGCATGTGTGTCCAGAGGCCCATAGACAGCCTTGCCAGGCCAGAGTTGGCCTCAGTAGGACAGCATGGAGAATTCACTCACTCCAGTGGGGGGCTGAAATGCCAGCAACATGACTCAGAGTTCACACAGGACCGACACACAAATGAAGAGAACGATCACATCTACCCTCCTGCTGTGAGACAAAATTACATTAAACAAACAAGGAAGCCGTTACATCTCGCCATTCAGCCAACACGTGAAATAATCCAGTTTATAAAAATATGACAGTGGGTTGGGGGGCTGAGTTGAGATCTTAACTCCTTCAGATTATCCTGTATACTGAGCAAATACGTAAGAAAGATCGAGCGAGTCTTAAATAATAAAGCACGGCATTATTTGATACACCCACATATTTCCAGTATCACCCTATTCACTAATTCGCACACGACCCCACACCTGCGCGGAAGAATAAAAGAGAGAGAACAAACCAAAGCCAGTAGCTCCCAGCACTGACTGATATGCAGATAAAGACATACAGGTGGAAAGGTGGAGAGAGGGATCAGCAGGGATGGAGAGAGAAGAGAGACGTTATGATGCCAGTGTATTCTCCCTGTGGTAAACATCAGGAGCGTAGTAAAAGGCAGAGAGTGGAGGTTAGTGTGGTGCACACTGGGATTGAGAGATTTAGCAAAAGTGTGACTGTTAATCTGAGGAATTTTTATAGCTGTACTCTTAAAAGTATTTTTACTAGTTCAATTTATCAGATTGTCGGCTCTGATCTCCCTCTAAAGATGAACACAAAAACACACTCATCTACACTCGAAATCATAGGTGACCTGAATAACCAGGATAGCAAAGCTCATTATTCCTTTATATCCCAGTCTTAAGATGATGTCTATGTGTACATTTTATAGAGCCACAAAACCTGTATGCAAGTACACAAATCTATACTTGCAAAGCAGAACACTGACTGTCAAATATACTTACATTTTACTTTTGGTATATTAACACGTCTAAATGTGCTAAAGGTACTCTAGTGTAATGAATAAACAATTAGTTAGACTTAAATAACGTTCAGAATACGTCTTAACTAGCATTTTAAATTATACTTGGAGAAGAAAGTTTGAATTCCATTTACTCAAATTCATATTGAAGCTAGTTATATAGGTAGCTGTGGTTCTGTGAACCTGGTTAACTCATAGGTGTGGTGAGAATCGCCTGGATACCTTCCTGTATGCATGCTCACACATGCTGAGAGCTTCAATAAAGTCAAACAGCAATGTATGACACATTAGTATTTGCAAGAACCTTGATGCCAAGTCAGCACTAGTACTGCAACCAGCATTTAATTTCACATGTCCTAACAGCCATGGGCAGTAATAATCACTTGGATGATGCCAACAATGTCACGAGAAACAGGACGTTAGGACTAGTCATCAAGGTGCTCAGAGATGACATGGAGAAACTTCCTGGAACACCGCACCTCCTAATGATGTCCATAAAGAAGAAACACAGTTTATATGTATCCTTTGACACACCCAATGTATTAGCTTTGTGTTTGATTGAGGTATTTCAGTGTCTCAGCCTGATGTTTTGCCATTAATACTTTTGTGCCTCAGGGTGACGGACAACATCAGAAGACTGCAGATGCAATCCTACAATCCTACAATCAGCCCCTTTTCCCTCTCTAGTGCATATACTAATGATGCAGCCACATATATTCAGCCCAAGATATATATATATAAATGTATTTGAATATAATGGTTTACTTATAAAATATGGTTCACTGAATTAAAAATGTTATTGCGCATGGGTCAACTATGTCTGCGTGTGTGTGTGAGTGAAAGTATGCTGTGCGTCAGAAGTGGCACCCAGCTATGAGAATACACAAACGCAACCAGACACGCACATACACACACACACACACACACACACACACACACACACACACACACACACACTATACATTATTATTATGACTGTGCCCATTTTTTGTGTGCAAGGACACTGGGGTGAATATCATGCTGGGAAAAAAAATCTAAGCACAAACCATGTTGCGTATGTTTGTCCCTCTTGAAAGAAAAAGAAAGCTCTTACATAATATAATCTGCTTATGCAACATACAGGAGACCCAGCTACTGGCCTGCCTCCCTTACTGCCGCTCTCTCTCTCTCTCCTCTGGGAAATGACCTCTAATGTAAATATCACACACAGTAACATATGAGTAGGCACATACGATGAAATCCATTAACAAAAGAGGCATGTACCCCATTTACACACAAAAAGGACAAACACACACACACACACACACACAGAGTCACACTCTGTAATACAAAAAAACAAGTATGTACACATACTGCGTGTGAGGTTGAAATGCATGGAAATGCAACAGACATTTTGATTAATTATCCCATTTCACAAACATGCATAGTGATTATATCATATTGCATTATATTCACAAACCTTTGTTTAAACGCCCCACATGTCCAGTGTTCACATAATCAATCAAAAAGACACAAACACACAATGACACTGTACTAAACACTCCCATTCCCACACACTCTAAAATGTGCATCCTTGGAAACAAATACAAATAAAGTATAATTACATTTTGTTTACAGAAACCACCCAGCCTTACACACACACAGACACACACACACACACGCCTACAGTATCAGTCTACAAAATACTGATGTCCATGTCACTATATATTCATCACTGTATCACTACAAGTGCAGACTTGTACATTTGCTGACGCACAACCTCAAACTCTCATTCCCACATAGAGACATACTCCATGAAGCACTCAAACACCCACACACTCCAAACACACACATACACACACAGACCAATCCTGAGGAAACCAGAAGATGCTCTCAGGATGCATTTAATAAGAAGCCATTCTTAAACAAAAGCCATTGGTGTGGACCTAAGATGGACATGTGCTGCCACTGAGAGCTTGGTTTATAGACTAGATGTGTGGCTGTGTGTATACAGTATATGTGCATATGTGAATGCGCATATGTTTGGTGCTCAGGGAACAACGTGGGAACTGTGAAGAGATCCTGTACTGAGTCCCCAGATAATGGGCTTTATTTTTGTGCAGACACAAGTGTAACTTAATGGTATAATTCCAGCATAAACATTTTTTCCTATCTGCAGTCAGAAATGATCAGCAATGTCAAGACCTGCAAGGCCACTTTAGACCAAAATGCACTTGTATTAACACCTACAGAAAACCCCTTTTGGCACACAAGCAACAGCTAAAGGGTACATTTCTGACTTGAAGTGAAGGATTAGACATCCTGCCCCATTTCTTACAACCCTGTTTTGTGGAGGTTCACTAAGCCATCCTACCCTACAGTACTAAATAAATACAACTGGCACAGACATGAATGATCTTTTCTGTAACAAACAAAATCAGACACATAAGTGAGAGAACTCCCAGAAAAGTGCCAGAGACAGAAAACACATATGCTGTATATTTCTATCAGTAAAATATCACCATTAAATCTTAAGTAATAACTGACCACACAGTAGAGGATCTCAGGCGATCCCAAAAAAAAAAAAAAAAAAATCACAGCAGCTGGTGGTTTTCACTTTCATGTGAGTGGGCGTGGGATGCACCTCCTGGGAAAAAGAAAGGCCATGTTAATTAACACGGAAGCATACTGGATGATTCCTTGAGCAGTGTTGCGTGATGAGTTAGCCACTTTCGTTCACTTCATTCATTCAGGGTTGCTGTGATTTAAATGACTAATTCCTTAATAGTGGGCAAGATTAGTCAAACATTCTACGTGAGGAGGCACGATTAGTCAAAGGCTCTACAGGATTGAGTGGGATTTGTCAAATATTCTACTGAAGCATGTGGGCTTGGTCAAACATTCTATGTGAAGAGGTGGGATTGATCAAATGTTCTACAGCAGCAGGTGGGATTGGGCAAAGGTTCTATAGAAGCGGGTGGGATTAGTCAAAAGGCCTACGGGAGGTTGGTGAAACATTCTGTGAGAGAGGGCAGGATTGGTCACACATTCTATGTAAATCCTGCCCTCTCCCAGAATCTTTGACCAATCGAACCAGCTCCTGTAGAAAGTTTGACCAATCCTGCCCTCTCCCGCATAACCTCTGACCAATGCAACCACCTCCTGTAGAACTTTTGACCAATCCAACCAGATGTTTGGTCAAATGTTCTATGTGAGTGGGTGGCATTGGTCAAACTTTCTTATTTTGGTGCTTGTTTGTTACACTACCACAACAACTCCACACATGGGCATGGACTAAAAACTTGCTATTACAGGCATGATTACAGACTGATAACATCTCATACACACACACACACACACACACACACACACACACAAACACACTCCATGTCTATCACAAACTCCCACTGATACACATGCATACAGTACATAGTTTAATCATATAAATGCATGTACAACAGTGCCCACGAAAAAAAAAAAGTTGGGCGCTTTTTCCTTTCTGCTGTTACCTCTTACAACAGAAACATCTATAGCAACCATTTTTACTCATGTTTTTTCTCTGTACCAGCCCTGTAAAGCTTCATTACCATGTGTGTGACAGTGAAGGTAAATCATCGTCCTCTCTGTCCTGTTTGTCCCATCACTTACTGTGCCAGTGTAAGCTCACTGCCATATAGGCTGCCATAATGACAGCTCAGGAGAGCATGATTAGCTACTGTGCCACTGTCCCCGTGGTGAGACTCATATCAAATACAACATAACCCATATCAGTACTAAAATGTTTTGTGGCAGATTTGATGGTTGACTGGAGTCTGTTGTTTGGTGGAAATATTTAATGCATTGGAAATAGATATTAGTCACATGCTTCATTTGCAAGTTGGTACGTCTGAAAGATCTTAGGCTTTGTTCAGGATCAGCATATTCTGCCAAAAGGTATACTGACACACACATGCGCACTGCACATAAAACCCTAATCACGCACACGTATGTACAATACAACCCTAATCACACACACATATGCACATTAAACCTCTAATTCACTGCAGAAACAGTATAAACCCCAGAAAATGCTCTGACTTTACATGGTAGACATGGCATGTAGACATGCTGTAGCATTGCCTGTAATTTCAAAGGCACCATTGCATTACCAAAAGTAGAAGCAATTCCTACAAAGCAATAAAGCTGCCATTCGCCTGAATGGGCTTTGTTTCCTCCTTCCCATCGTTCTCACAGCTCCAGACCTTCTCACATCCTTGCCCATAAAGACCTACATGCTTTCCATAAACCTTTCCATCAAATCTTCCCACTATAAAACCCCTATAGCATGAGGCTCACTTCTCCTTTCTGACACACTGCTCCCAGCCTCAAAAGCAGAACTGCTCATGGGTTTATTGTACCAAACTATAAATGGTTATTTTACTTAAAACATTTTAGTTGGGACTGTCAAAGAATAAGCTTAAAGGTCACATGCAAAACTATGGGTACTGGATCCAGGCACTACACAAGACCAGCAGACCATCTATTAATCAGGGCTACAACGGTATGAGGACAAAAATCTTGTCACTGCACAGCTCAATCTTTCAATGGGATGGTGGAAACAGTGCTCACACTGTATGAGTGCTTTATAATGGAGGTGTACATACTGTCAGAATTTAAATATCGGCGGCGTTACTAATTACACTTACACTGCCCTCCAAAAGTTTGGAAACGCCTGAACAAAATAGGGTTTTTGGGCAATATCAGCATAAATCTTCTTTAGTTAGTGACCATTTTGCATTGATAATAAGGGACAACACTAGGCATCCGAGCAGTCAGTTTATTCAAACATTGACTTGATATATTACTCCAAGCCTCCTGGAGGATTGCCCAAAGATGATTCA
>CM040979.1:8645941-8675671 GCA_022985145.1 Pangasius djambal
CGCTGATATTGCCCAAAAACCCTATTTTGTTCAGGCGTTTCCAAACTTTTGGAGGGCAGTGTACAAAAAAAATATTTACAAGCAGGCAGTGCTCAGCTCTGATTATTTGTGCAATTCTATGAGCTAAGACTTCACAGAAGAGGAGAAACACATTGGTGTTGTTGGCACTGTTCAGTTAGTGCAAATTCTATCACCTTTTTTCTTGGCCTTTATCACTCAAAGTCAATAGTTTGTCAGTGGATTCAATATCATTAACATTCACATGGAAAAACAAAGACTTGCTCCCATGAGGTGTAACAGAGAAGCGTTCACCACAGCCATCCATGTCCAGGAGTCCAAGAGAGCAGAAATGGCCATTATGGATGGTTAGGATGTCACTGCTCCCTCCTTGTCGACTGGAGCATCTGTGAGCTCACACATATGTTAGTATTTTCCTCTGAGTCTGTTTAGCTGCCCTAACACCACAATAGCAAATGATAGCAAAATCAAAAATCGGCACATCCGATTGAATCTGCTGATGTCCAAAATCCATTAAATGTTAGACACATTTATCTGGCATAAGTTACTCTACAAACGCTATTGAATTCATACACGATTGAACACACTAATATTTTATAGTGTAACATTACGTTCACACTAGCAAGTGACAAAATGACAGGAGAACATTCATTTCCTATGTGCGTATGTGATACAGACCCGTGATTCCAGCAAAGTCTGGCATATATAACGTAAATCAAACAACCAATTTTCATACTGATGAAAAGCATTTACATTTTGGCTATTACTGTTTCTCATCATAAAAAAAAAAAAAAAACGCCAGACAGTGCAAGGCCACAAGTGACAATAGTAGCGATCTCTACATGCTACAAGAAACAAACTAGAAACAACAAGCTTTAAAGGTGCATCGGTCCCTCTATTTCCATGACCAGAGCTCAGAGTATTGACTGATTGTATGAATACTCACATCCTTCTACAAAATCATGTCAAATCTCAGCAAGCTTCTGTTCCCAAGTTGTGCTCAACATCAGAGGCACAATGAAGACTTGAATTCTTTACAAGCAAAGTCTGTATTGTGTCTGTGTTCACAGCATAAAACAATGAATCATAAAATCATGAATAGGATATAGATCAAATCTGCACTCCTGCCTAATTAAGTGCTTTCCCTCCTCTCACATACAAATAATTCAGTTCAAAGCTGAAGGGCATGATAATTAGTTGATGAGTTCAGATGGGGTGCATTAATGAGGAAAAACACTATTCTGTGTGGGCCTGGAGTTGAGTACTCGTGTAACAAATATATAAAAGTAAAAAGTTACATGGAGTACAATGGTTTACAAGTAGACGCCCAGGTATCTTGAAAACGAAAAATCTTGAACTAATTGCGAACGTCTTTGCATTGTGTGTTTCATATACTAATGCCTTAAATACTTTACTTTAAAATCTTTAATACTTTTTTCCTTTGCTCTCTCATCTGATGTTCAGGCAGGTGCCCACAATCCTGAAGCTGCTGAACCACAGGAAAACAAAGCAGTATGTGTAGAAGAATGCAAGTGGAAACGTATGCCCACATGTGAGAAAGAACAGGACTCTAAACAGTTCTATATAAGGCATTGATGCTGTTGAAGAGGTCTGAAACATATACAAGGAATAAAACAGTATAGGATATGCTGTTAATCAACCATCAGAAAATATTCAACAACAGGGTGGTGTGATGCGGCCTGATGTGAGTGAAGTTGATTATTTTCCTATAACAGTACATGCCAAAATGGGTTCTTCCTCTTATACCACAGTAACTTGCCAATGATTACACTTAAAAAAAAAAGAAATAATTTTTTTTTTTAAAAGTCATGTTTTTTATCCGTTTCTAGTTAGATATAATGCTGTGGAACATCTGTGAAACAAGCACACTTGCATTATAGCAGCTATAAACAATCATTCCATATTCGATTTCTTTTTTTTCCTATTTTTTGAAGATAACAAGACAAAACAACGCAGCTTGTCATGTTACCGAGAAATCGGAAAGTTCAAAGTGCTCTGTCCTGAACACTTTCCTGTTAAACTTCTAAACTCTCTTCTAAAAACTTCACATATTATCAATTAAGAAGGTTTTTTTTTTTTTTTGGAAAAAATTATTTATTAGTCTTAGATTATGCTGAACAGCCACTATACAAGTCCCTGTGAATTAGCCACTACTATTGACAGGATAACGTATTACAGCAAGCATATTAATATAAACCTGTGTGTTGCCTTGCAGCCTGCATTACTGTCAGAGCCACTGTTATAGAAAATAAATCATCATAAAATCACTAAAACATCGAGAATTCAACAGCACTGAATATACATGTGCATGTAGAGAGTGACATGAATCAAAATGAAAGAGAAAATATGTATTAGAACCTAAAATAAATGGATATGGAATAGTAATCTGACTTTCTCACCTCCCTGATGCTGCAATGTTTTGGCTTTCCCTATCTCTGCTTACCTCTCTCACACACACACACACACACACACACACATTTGCACGTGGGGGCATGCAAAGGCGCAAAGGCACACTTACACACATGCTGTTGGAGGCAGACCCACACGGTGAGGTAATGAGGGCTTGAGCTCAAGTCTGCAGGAGACTAACTTTCATCTGTGCAGTGGGGTAATGGTTGCCTTGGCAACGGGGGGCACCACACTTAGATTCCCGGATGCTCCAATTCACCTTGTGAACCACATACAACTTACTTTCAATCAAAATGTTTATAAATGCACAATTTGGCTTCAACAAACTGTCAAAATGTCTAAAAGCCTAGCAACAACAGTTGGCGTACTCATCATTCCGAAGGTTTTATAGGCTCAAGAGTACAAGTTAAGTGACACTTCGCAATTACCGCAAATGTCCTGGAATCATAACACACATCTACTGTATATATAAGCACTACTGGACATTCTAATAAAAGCTCTTGCAAACTCATTATCATCCAACATAGCACTCAGAAAAGAATGTACTCAATTTAATGAGGCATTAAATTAGCTGAACATTTTCAGGTTGACCAACGGCTGTTTTCCACATTTCTTAGCAATTACATCAGAGAATAACACTACAAAACCACTAAGTAATAAAAAGTTGATTATCCTTAAGCTGTAAACTTAAGCACCTTTTTTCTTTTTCAGTGCTTTTAATTTCTTTGCTTTTGGTGTACTACCACACAGAACTGGTGTACTGGTGTACTGCCACACAGAACTGCTGTACTGGTGTACTACCACACGGAACTGGTGTACTGGTGTACTGCCACACAGAACTGGTGTACTGGAGTACTACCACACAGAACTGCTGTACTGGTGTACTACCACACAGAACTGGTGTACTGGTGTACTGCCACACAGAACTGCTGTACTGGTGTACTGCCACACAGAACAGCTGTACTGGTGTACTGCCACACAGAACTGCTGTACTGGTGTACTACCACACAGAACTGGTGTACTGGAGTACTTCCACACGGAACTGCTGTACTGGTGTACTTCCACACAGAACACACTGAAAAAGCTTTTCAAAGGTTGAAAATATCCGAGCTTTTGACGACCCTGAACATGGATCTCATGAATCTCTCTGATTTGTGCCAACCGGAGCTCAGCAATGGATGTTGCACAAAAAAGATAGATCCTCAGTCAGTATTATCTACAGTTCTTCGATAATCATTTACATCTGTGCATCCCATTAAAGAGAATACATTTGAAACCTCTGTGAATTTCATGAAATCTCATTTACAACCCTCCACCCCGGCAGAAAATATTTTTTGCAAATGTGCATCTATCTATAACTGTCTGTCTAAGATTGACATAACTGAAATACTTCACGCTGACCAAGAACTTTGATCCATCTAAACTGTAGATTTCAGGGTAAAAACTCTTGTCACTTGAATGGAACTCTCAAGGGTACATCTTTTATGTCTCTTGTATCTTCAGTACTTTGCAGGCCTACATTTAAACTCATTTAAAGCACATAATTGAAGCTTACAGACCACCATTGTACACTTGAAGATATTTCATTTGTTTGTACCTTAAGGCTATATAGCACCACGTACACTGTGATATAGCAAAAGACAATTGTCAAGTGACAGCAATAGCATAACAACCAGGTATTTTTTTTTTCTTTTTCCATTAATGCACTCACTCCCTACCCATAATTCCTCTCAGTTGCTGCCCCACCATGCAGGCATCCAATCACTTGGATCCTGCTCTGGTGTGAAGGTCAACTGACCGCCTTATAATGAGAGGAGGTAAGCTTCTCTGCTGGAGTGTGAAACTGGCAAGAAAAGCAATCCTGGCTCACCTGAGCTGATCTGACCATGGACTAGAGAAGCAGAGCAGATGAAGGATCCTGTGCTCAGAGTGATGGAAGTGGAGAGGTGATGAAAAGAAAACAGCTGCGAGGCTTATTTGGCAGGCGGCTGCCTGCCATAAAAGAGTGATGACAGAGAGGAAAGAATCAGCGCTGATGAAGAAAAATGAATGATCCAGACAGCAGCAGATAAGGAGAACTGGAGCGATGAGGAGTCCGTCCAAGAGTGACAGTGATGTAAGACGATGAGAAGAAAGGTTCAAAAGGTTCTTGTCATGACAGTGAAGTTACCTTTAGAACAGGAATGAGAAAACTATTTTTTCCTTTGTGTTTTGGGAACTCATCCACATGCACATGGTGTCTTTGGTTGCTGAAAAGGAATTTTTTGGTGTGGCAAAAGGGGAAAATGTATGTTTTCTGACAACACTTATGTCACTGCATCAGCCTGCACATGACAATTGTGGTTTTGCATGGGTTATGAATGTGCTAGGACTCTTCTATCATGAGTACTGACCTGGCTGTTAGTTTGCGGTCTATAATTTCTTATTTGGTAACATGTTTGCAATCCAGAATGTCATTCAAGTGTAACCTTAATGAATATGAATCCTTGTGTTTGGACATGTTGGTGCTTTTCTGCATTTTGCCATCTCTACACATGCTCTTAACGTTATTCTTAAGGACTTTAGGACACACTGACACTGGGCTGCTATGCTCATGTCAGCATTTTCAAATAATTTTCACATGGACTGAGTTTCAAAAACACTATTGGTGTGGTCTTGGCTTGTGCAAAATAGCAGTTTAATCGTTCCTATACAATTTTTACTGCATGATGTCCAGTGGCCTGCCAAGCTTTCTCTATAGGAGTTATTTAATATAGTAGTTATTTAATATTGGAGTACCCTTGTACGATTTACCACTCAGAAATATGTGAAAAGAACTCAAATCCCTAAAAACAAAAAATATCAGCTAATAGATGTATGACATCTGGAATGATTGACAGTGTTTTAACTCTCCAATATTAACCGACGCCACCTGGAAGCCCCACCCTCTTCTCTCATCTAACGCACACTTGATTGAACTCACACATGCACATGTGCTTTCTGTCAAGCTCTGCATTTGTTAGTGTGAAATTTATCAATGTGTTACACTTAGCTAACATTAGCTTAACTTATAGTTAACATATGTTAGCAATATTTGTTAGAAATGCGACCAAAATAATCATCTAAAAATCCACCATCCTGCTGGGTTTTCGTAATTGGCTCTGCCAGCTCCCAACTGTGCAGCTGGTAATAGTATTATTACACCCCATACTCTCTTTAAACCTGAAATGGCGGAAATGCTTGTTTTTCTGTTGGGTCTGGATGACTAATAGCAATTTTTTTACGCTAAATCATGAGCAGGGAAAAATCACTATTGCACTAGTGTTGGCAAGAATTTTTTAATAAAATGGAGGGCTAAAAAAAAAAAACGCTTGCAAAAATATCCGTGTACATGTAGACGAGCCCTTAGAGATCACACTGGACAGGCAACTCAAAAGGCACACAATCCTAATGTTTTTCCAAAGACAACTGCTTTCAAGCAGGACATCGAAATTGGTACTGAACATCACACCTGGTTTAAATGGTGTTTTTAGAGGTGGGTGACTTTTAGAGGTGGGTTTAGAGTGTCGGATTAAAAGCCACGGGCTAACAGGCAGCTTTTTACGGTATCTCCTGAGAGCTTCCTTGCTCTGTTGCACATGTGATGCGTTGCATTACCCACTGAAGGTGGATTGTGCATGCAAATGACACAGAGCGGAGCAAAAGGGATGCAGCACATGATGGCAGTGCACCATGGAGACGACTGATCTCCCACACACACACACACACACACATACACGAACACAAAACCTGCACACGCTACTGAAAGGCTATCTGTAGCACATTCAGGCTCAGACATGTAAAAGGTGCCTTCGTAATCAAACTGGCAGGTATAAGATGTCTAGGCAGAAAGACAGACCCAAGTACAATGGGGGAGGACAGAAAAGGTGAAACTTTATCTTTCCTGATATTTTGTTTCCTAATCCTAAAACCTTGGGAGACATTTTGATATCCTCAGAGCAAAAAAGACTGAACTGAATAACATGTGGGTGGGTGGATAATACAAAAGAGAAGAAATGAGCGCAAGGCATAAAGGCGACGGAGAGAATAAAACAGAGAAGAGGTATGACAGGTTAATAAAAGCGGTAACCACAACAAGGCAGACAAAGGACACGTGAAAGCAGGGAAGAGGCACTGGCTAGAGATATAGATTGAGAATAAAAAGGTGTCAGAAGGTGAAAGAGAGAAAAGCAGAACAGAGGGATCAAGAGGACAAGCAGAGAAAACACTGACAAACCAAATACAGAACCAATAACAGTAGACTTTGCTCATATTAGCAAGATTACAAAATGGTACAGCTACAGAGAACTGAAGGCAATGAGACAGACAGATAGACAGAGACAGGGAGAGGAGCGGAGACAGAAGGAGCATGCAGACACATTAAATGAGATGGAGTGACAGGCCCAGGCAGAGATGGAGAGCCCCGATTAGAAGCCAGGTGGACAGTAAATAAATCAGCCTGCACTTGGGCTAAGTGTGACTGAAATGTCTGTGCTGTACCATGTTGAAAGAGTGAGAGAGAGAGAGAGAGAGAGAGAGAGAGAGAGTAAAGGAACAGTAAAAGGTAGAAGAGAGAATTGTCACCGCCTGCCTCATCTCAGACAGAGAGAAACAGAAAGGCTGACAGCTGAGACACGACCAGTACAAGTGTGTGATTGAGGGAGGAAAATGTCACACTGGGCCTGTAAAATGACAGGTGGCCTGTGGGAGATGAAAAACAAGAATAGAGGTGGCAAGAAAATGGGCTTTAGAGTGATGAACTGTTTTATGTGCCTTACTGGAAAAAGAGAAAGCAGCAGCCTCGTTTATAAAACTTTGCATGGGCTCCGGTGTGCTCAAAAATAATGCAATTACTAAAAACATGCTTAGAATGTCTTCTAAGCCACTTCATAAACTCCACTGAAAAAAAAAAAAGCACAAAAGCTTCAGGTCCCATCTCATCTTCTCCTCTGAAATACCACAAATCATATTTAAAGTGCCAATATTTTGTTTATTTATGATCTGTACACATTTCAGTAGAAATACCTGTGCAAAAAATACAAAAAGTGAAAAGGGAAACTTGTAAATGTAAACATGTAAATACTCGAATACACTACTGTAAGTTAAAAAGCGTGACTGTTTACTCAGGCCATCTTGCAAGTTCATTAGTCAGAGCCAGTTGTGCCTCACGTATCGCTTGCACATTTATAGTGTGATAATTGTAGTTCAAAAAAAGCTAATACATTTTCTGACAGTTAATTTTCCCAACACAAGTGCTCAGAGATGCCAGAGTAGTCAGTGAGTTATATATGTAAAGGTACACAAATTGTGTTATTACAGTTCTATTACATATGTATTTATTGAGCAGATTCCTTCAGAGTATTCGAAGTGATGTCTTATTTCTTCACGATGGGATCCCAGTGCACGTGTATGACTTTGTTAGTACAGGGCTTCACACATAATGAAACATGGGTTTTGATTAACTCAGACTGAAGTACTTTGCCTTTTAATAGGTAAGTGTTCTGCTTTAATCTTGACTGGGGAATTTAATTAAAAGTGGACTTTCAAAGCACTCTGCTAAGTTCCTTACTTTGCTACTGGACTCAATCAAAAAAAAAAACACACACACACCAGTAAAACTGTGTATATGCATGGCTGAGAGTACGGGTGATGGTATGGACACCTCCATTCGCATGTCCTTTTTATAAACACCAGTGTATGTATGTGTGGGGATTCACGCACATACTGTGTGTAGATGCACACATTCACAAGCACACACAGACACACACACACACACCGCTGCTTCAAAATGTGAAAAGCGCTGAAAATGTCAGAGTATCTTTACAGTTTAGCATTTTAAATCTCATGCAAAATATGCCGCTAAAAAACATCTCTAAAATCTCTAAAATGGTTTGACTTGTACAGCTAAGTGCATGTCCATCCAAGGGACGTTATCCTGCTGATGATGAATATTTAGAGCTTGCCTGGTTGTCCTAGCCAGTGACCTTATTATCCACATACTCTCCACTGACGCTCTCATTTAAATCAAATCCTGAAACTGTAAACCAGACCACCTACCCTCCCCTAGCTTCCCCAAACACCTCTCCTGCAATTATGTCTATTCAAGACCTCACAGTAGAAGAGCAATTAATCTTGAGCAGCCAGATGCTCCTGTCTCACGTTTCAAGCCTTTTAGTGTCAAGAACTATTTACCTCAAAATTAAGGCAGCACAATCCCGTCTCATCCCGTAGCTTTATGGACAAATCCTGATAGTCCTAAACCCTTGGTGTTCATTTGGATGGCTAATAGTTCAAGCTTTCTCATGTGGCTCTATTTGGAACATCTGAAATTAAACACTTCGTTTTAGAGTTCTAAAGAGGGACATAACAATACAATTATTATCAGAGTATGAGTACAAGTACATATTCTTTTGGTATTCTTTGATACTGATACCAAAATGAGTAAAGAACTTAGTAATTAGCAATGTGGGGCATCATGGAACATGTAACTCTGCTTATTTAAACTATGTTTATGTTAAAAATGATTTGCACTTTGACTTGCGAGCAAACTGCAAACCCTGGTGAGCAATGGGAAAGGAAGTGTGTGTGGCTCAGTGCTCGCAGAATTGAAGTGCTTTCACACACAACAGTTTCTCTGTACACTCATGTCACTGCTCCACACTCTCAAATGCCTTTGTGTGCATACAGTTTGGCTCACTGAAGCTGCTCGGCGCACTCAGATCGGCCGTCCTGACGCTCTCTAATAAAGATGCTATTTAAACAATTTAAATGAGTTAGATATTGAATTGACCCAAATATTGGTATCAATGCATCCCTACCTGAGACCACACTGCTTTCAGAACATCCTGCTCTATCCATTATGCCTCTTCCTAATTTTAGGCAAAATAAATGATAATAAATATGCAATCACACTGAATAAAGGTGTCCTATTGATCGCTGTTTGCTGATTAAAAAAGCTAAATCTGCCATATAGCTGAACTTGCCAATACCTCAGACGGGAAGCGCATGAGTGATGGTCAGGGTAACCCTGGTAACAAAGAGCTGAGAGCCCATTAGAGTTACTGCAGAGTAGAAAATCACACAGTAAAAACTGATTTCACACACAGTGGCTGCTTCTTAACTCAACGTGCAAGTTAATACTAACCTTTCTCCTCCTGCTTTCACTATGTTCGTTCCATGCGAGGGCCCCATGCACTCTGGCTGACTCGCCTGGGTTGATCGGATTACAGAATTAAGTACGATGGGAAGTTATCAGCAGTGGTTGCAGTGCTAATCTGATTTCGGCCAAGTACAGGGCAGACGAGAGGAGAACAAAGGCCAACACCTTGCCCATGCTATTGTAGGTCTATGTGGATTAAGTCAGTTGAATATATGCATAATTATTACCAAGAAAGTGGAAAGTAAAAGAGGGGGAAAATACAACAGCATCTCTTTTAATGATATCTCTTACTGGCGGACTGGAAAGAGCAGTGTAATAAATAAATATATATTGGAATTGGAAAAAACTACTGAAAACTTGAAATTTCCAATTTACAATTAGTATTTCAAGTTTTAAATGAGTTCATAGCAGTACTAGCTTTAGATCAGTTAATATACAAACACAGTACTTGGTTAAATCTATAACACTGACCATAATAATAACAGTTTTGCAAAAATAATCATCAATGTTATTAGCCGGCTAGCTTTTTGCTAATGCTACTCACTATTGTCTGCTGTCTAACTGGTTGCTAATCTACTCACTATTGTCTGCTCTTGTTGCTGTGCAATTTCAGGCCAAAATGTTGCAATAATGTATGAAGTTCACTGTAGTAGAACAGTATCAATTGGCACCCAGGCGTGTAACAGAGAAGGTGTGGCTAAAGAAGCTTTTCACGAGCTTTACATGCTCTGACAGAGCAAACAAAATACATGCTTTCATGCAGCTGTCTTTGTTTCAGCAATATTTTTTTTTTCCTAATTGCTTTATCCTAAGTGCTACTGTGAAGTAATGCAAACTTTGTAGTTGTAGCAATTAGCCACTAACTAAATCTCTCCTGTCATGTGTGTTGGTGTATGAGTGCATGTATGTGTTTGTGCTCTTGATATTGTATTGGATTGCAGCCTGCATGTGTTGTTTTCCATTATGGAGTGTACTTATTGAATTAAATGGCAAGTTATCTCAAAAAAAGTCTATGAATTTTCATCAGTTTTCTAAATAGCTGTTGCAGCCCTAAATAGCATCTATCCAGGAGACATTTTTTCCTACTGATTACAGCCAGCAGCAATCAGCTGAAAAGGACCTGTTTTTGGATGCTTATTGCTGATCCTAGCCTGTATGCTATTGGTCTCATTGCTGTAATTGCATGACCAAACACAAAGAGCCACAAGTTCCTATATTCCATACATTCGTTTCATTTAAATTCAGGCCAAGCTAGACACGCTATAGAAAAGAGATTCAGCTTCAGCTTAATATTTAAACATAAAGTGTATCACAAGGCTATTTCCTTTCTCCTTCATGTCTGTTCTCACTGATAAGCTCCACCTGACTAGGTATACAGTGCACTTATCAGCATCAGAATATAAGGCTGTGCGCTTTAACAGTAATAGCCATCTGGAGAGCTCCCAGGTTTGCTTCCTCCCATTAACGTGACAGAAAAAGACAATCAGATCTCGTCTTTAATGGTCTAGAATAAATTTTAACATTCAGAAAGTCATACAGTAATGGAAGTGGGCAAAGTAAGATTACATAAAATATCTGTCAAATCAAAAGAATGTTGAACAATTTCTCTAAATTATCCTAAGAGGCCAGAGATTAAGGAGTAAAAGCGAGGAAAAGGACAGTGGAGCAGAGGAGCTGGGCAAGCTTGTGGGGCAGTCAAGAGCAGAAAGTAGCTATTTATGGCTCAGCTGGCTCTAATGAAGGCTGAGTTCCTGCAATAAGAATAAGGGTTTTAGGAAAAAGCCACTCTCGCCATGCTCCAAAACCACTAATTATTTCAATTAGTCTCTTGTTTGCATGTGAATGCCAGCCCAAGGCACTTTTTTTTGCATCGCTGCATGTGTGTCGTTTTTAGTGGCCTGCACTGAGGCCCTGAAACTGTCAGTGATTTCAAATGTACAGATCCAACTCTTGTCGACAGGAGGGGTTGGCAATATGACAAAAACATCATGATACAAAAATATCATGATGATACGCGGTATGTACCCTGACATGAAGGTTTGCTAACAAACTGCCAGCAAAACAGGTAAAAACTGAAAAACTATGAAAAGCTGAATTTGGCTATTTAATGTCTAGAAAATTTCATTATTTTATTTTATTTTAAATACTTAAAAGTAACACTAACGAGAATGAAAAATAACAATTCTGAAAACTTTTACAATTTTAAAGATTCAGTATGAAATCAAATGCTTCCAACTGAAGTTTGTAACTGTTATTAAAACAACAAAAATTTTTTTTTTAAAAAGATAGAAAACTGGTCCAGTACTGTGACATAATTTATCATGTTATTTTGCTACTACATCATCATACTGCCCAGCCCTATTAAAAAGATAAAGTGATAAATGATATATAAATCACAAATCACAGTGCTGGACATAAGGGAGACCCTTCCTGTCTTGCAGTTAGCTTACATTCTATTTATATCTTGCTGAGGCTTTATCTCTGTTCAGTGGTCTGGCAGGGCCATGCAGAGCAACACAGCTCTTCCTTATTGCCTGCCATTATCTGTCTGTGCCATTTAAACCACAATCACTGATGCACTAATGTTAGGAACAATCCCAAACCCAATACAAAGCTCCAAGCGGGCTGATTTATCATCCACTGCCAGACGACCCTGGCCTCTCTACAGAAGGTTATGATGGATTTCTGTCATAAAACAGAGTGACCCGTTGGCCTCCATGTACAGAGAATTCAAAAAGTCTTTAATCAACTACTAATGGAAAAAGTATTTGCATGTATCTGTGTCCTTTGGTATTTATTTATTTGTTTGTTTGTTTACATGCATTAGGTATTTGGCTGATTGTCAGTGTTTGATGACTCAATGCACCCTGACTGTCACACTGCACAAAATGACATCTTAGCAAGTGAAAATATCTTGAATATAGGCTAGTCAAATTTCTCTAGTATTTCCTATTATAAGGTTAAACCAAATATGATTATTAAACCTATTTCTAGACATTTTAATTAATTTCAAGCTTTAAACTTTCTTATTTTTGGCAGATAATTTTGCTTCTCTCTAGAAAAATTAGCAAAATCTGCCAATAGAACACGGCTATTTCAAGCTTGAAATTAAAAAAAAAAGAAAAGAAAGAAAATCTAGAAATAGGTTTAGTAATCTTGTGATAAGTTTTCTGTTATCTTATAATCAGAAATACTAGACACATTGTACTACATACAAGATATTTTCACTTGCTAAGATGTCAATGTTTGCAGTATAGCAGGTTAGTTGTCTGTTAGTTTGTCTACTCGTTGGTCTTTCTGCTCTGTCCTCCTGTCTGTCTGCTTGCTTTTCGTCAGGGTTTCTGTGCCTAAGAGACTTCACTGAAATGTCAGCAGAAGGATCAGATAAAGAAGAAAAATGAGGAAAATCAGACAGGAGGAGAGTTTAAGACTAACACATAGTTTTACCCAAAAAAAATAAGGAAATTGTCCACCAATTTTTTTTTTCTAGCTGCCAGTAAGAAAAATTATGTAATAGTCAAAGGCTTTGATTGCTTTTGATTTGATTTTCAGAGCTGGGCTCAGTGGAGCACTAAAACAGCTGTAGTTTAGAAAACTGGCAAAAGAAGAATCCAGTTTTGTGATCAGATATTGGCTGGCAACTTGTCAGAAACGTTCCAGCGCAATCACATCGTCGAAATCACTCTGTACAGACGACATTCATTCAACGGAAGAGAGCTGGCTGAATTAATCAGTGTTAGTGCTCCAATGATGTCGGCATGAACAGAGATCAGCAGAGTGAAGAGCTCATGATGAGGCTCATGTTTAAATGACGTGAAAGACTTTTACCTGTTGTGACTGATATGGATGATGCTGATAATAAAAGTGATAACTCTTTTGCCATTGTAAACTACATTTTTGCAACAGTAATGTGTTTCCATACGTAGATTCGGTTATAAATGTAGAGGTAGGCGAGGCATCTTTCAGTGGAATTGGAATAAAATCTTTGAATGTAATTTTCTCCTTTTTGACTTTTGGTGGTAGGACTTTAAAATGCCATAACTTTACTCGTGAAGAAATGAGTTAGCAGAGATAAAACTATGTTATTTGGCTTTCGTAGCCATATGAGATAGAAACACTAATGGCCACATGGCTGTTGGAGAGCAGCGTCCATAAAGTGAAGGAGATAAATCTTTGGACAGGACACTGACAAATGTTAAATGAGAGTAACTGAGCAACAGCTACAGCGAGCCAGAGAGAGAGAAGAAGAAAAGTGGGAGACAGAGTCCATGTTGCGGAAATAAGTAGCCGCCAGCACAAAAGAAGAAAGGAATGGAAAACTGGAGAATATCTTCTGGCCATGAGAAAAAGAAAAATTCGCCAGTCTTAACTTGAAAATAAAATGCTGCGTTGTTCTTCTTCCCACCAAAGTTAAAACCTATGAGGGCAGTTATACTGTGATTTATCTGATGTAATACTCAACAATGTGTTGCTAGGGATACCACAGCTGACTTTTTAATAACAAACGAGGTCCTCCTGAGGGTTCAAATTTAAACATTTGTGCAGGACAGATGGAAATAATTACAGCTATTTAAGGACTGATAACCAGCTGCAGATGACATGAAGCTATAGCTATTGCATCAGCCTCCTACTGATTTTAAGTTGCTCACATCAATCATTTTAGTTCTCAACGCCACACAATGGTACACATGTTCCACTCTGCTATGAGTGAGTACAGGAACACTTTATTTCTACTAGAACAGAATGGATTGAATTTTGATTTCGTGATTTTGGCCGGCCCTCATGTGGAAATACTTGGGTGATTGCACAGCAATACACCATAATGGCTATCCAAGACCTGTTCAGTTGTGGTTCATTTTAAAAAGTTAAACTGGCTGAAATAGTCCCTCTTGCTTTACGCCAATTTGGTTCTACTGTGAGTCCAAGCAACACACACAGAGGAATCTAGGCTCCCCACACACAATTCATCCACTTCTGATAACTGCCCCAACTGGCAAGCAGCTTTCTTCTTTTCTGCTGGACCGAGAGTCTTTTATAGAGAAGATTAGAACTGTAATCCTGTTACAGATGCTGTTTCTAGAAATCTGTGCTTGCCATGGCTTTACCATTTAGCAGCCTGAATAAAAAAAACAAAACATTTAAATATCCAATTGACCACAAGTCTTCAGTTGTTCCTTCAGGTAAAGGTTAAAAAGATTTATCACATTTAATATGGAGGCTCTTAACCCACATGCAATTTTGGGCTTGTATGTGTACATGTTTTTAATATCCTGGTGGGGACCAGATAAGAAAATCTGAAGGTTT
Organism: Pangasius djambal; assembly: GCA_022985145.1. Taxonomy (NCBI): domain Eukaryota; kingdom Metazoa; phylum Chordata; class Actinopteri; order Siluriformes; family Pangasiidae; genus Pangasius; species Pangasius djambal. The sequence continues at coordinate 8,660,871 of CM040979.1, forward strand.
TGTCCTTGTAGGGACATTTCAGTTGTTGGTGGGGGTTTTTTTGTACAAAAACCGTAGCTTTTTTTAAGTAAAAGAGAGAGAAAAAGCTTCCTTTTTGGCTACTAAGGTTAAGGTTAGGTTTAGGTGTAGGCACAGCATTAATGAGCTGCACTATGTCAATGGAAGGTCCTCACAAGAATACTAAGACAAACGCGTTTGTGTGTGTGTGTGTGTGTGTGTGTGTGTGTGTGTGTGTGGTTGTTTTAAGTCTCTCCATCTTCTTGTGATGGGCTACAGATGTGTAAAGTCCTGTGGTGCTTAACTGTTCCTGCTGTAATTCCTTCCAAACAGGAACACTTACCTTCAAAATTTTCAACACCCCCAATGAGCTTTTGATCAAAAACAGAGAAAGCAACCTGACAAAGCATGAAGACTTGAGAGCCACTACAGCTGGGTGTTTGGGTGGTAACGTGTAAGCAGTTGTCCTGTTATTGAGAAAGAGATTTCCATAGCAGGCTGTAATGATGTCACTCCACTCATACTCGGAGATTACATTTCTCCCTTCATCCAAGGCTCCGACTTGCCCTTTACATCCAGAAACACACTTAAAGCATATGCACACACTTCACATTTCTATTTCTTCAGACATATTCAGCACTAAAGTATGCACAATTTAGTTCCTTTTATGTTAAGCCATTTGGATCCCTTACTTACAGTTACAGTACGGTAAAGAATGACGAGACACTTAAGAGTCTACTGCATAGTCCAACCACTAAGGGGGTGTACACAGTGTCTTGGATTGTACGTGGAGTTGAGAGATGGCACTTGAAATGGATCTCAGACTAGGAGGACCTTCACTGCCTGATTTTTGTGATTAAAAAGTATGGCATTATTTTTTTAATAAATAACACAAAATGTTAGTATTGTTTAATTGCCATGGTATATGCCCTGTACTGTTTTATTCCTTACTTGTTCTCTTTCTCGTCTTCATTTTAATCTTACTATCTCAGTTCTACTGTACTTCCTGCAGCCTTGTTTAGCTCACACCAAGCTTTCACCCTTCAACACAGCTCTCCATTCTCTGCTGTCTCTGATGGCGTCTTCTTCCACACTCTCCCCCATCTTTGTTTGGATGAGCCTTCCTTGTCATGACCCTAGCAGGGGTCTAACAATAACAGACTTTCAGATACATTAAACAGCACAGTGAATGCAAGATCTCACAGCAGTGGTGAGTTGGGTGTTACTAAACAGGAAGTTAAAAACAGATAAGGCTTCCCTGCCATCTATCCCTCCCTCCCTCTCTCCCTCAATTCCTCAGTGGCGTATGCAAAGAGGTATAAAGAGAAAGCACAGTGATCTCTTCCTGCCGTTTACCCACTTGTCATGTATTCATCCAACAGCAAACCACTGGAAAGGTTACTGTGGGAAAGAATGCAATAAACTTATCTAAGCTGAAATCAAAATCAAAACATCACAATGCTTTAAAAGCCTATTTAGATAATTAAATGCAGGAAATTGACAGAAAGAGAGACCTTTGGAGGCTTGGTTAGCTATGTAGATCAAGCCAGGCCATTAAACAGTGTGTGTGCGTGTGTGCATGTGTTTGTGTGTGCATGTGTGTGTGTGTGTGTGTGTGTGTGTGTGTGTGTGTGTGTGTGTGCATGTGTTTGTGTGTGCCTGGCTCTAAGAACAAAGTGTTCTAAGATATAATCCAAAACTGTTCATCAGAAAGAAACAAAGAAATAAACAGAGGTACCGCGAGAAAAAATTATGAAAATGTTGCCATTTGCATATGGTTGTATAAGGTTCCACTTCCTCTTCCAGGAATAAACATTTCTGAACTGCAATATGTTGCAGATATCCACAGCAATGCTCAGGCACCATATAGATCCACACACATACACAGTTAAAGTCATTGGAATGATCATGGTGAGTCAGAGAGATGCTGTGTGACTGAGAAAGGACAACATCGCTCTGTGTATTGTGGCACCAGTAGCGGAGTGACACGAGTACACAGAAGTCCTACTCTGCCCCCTGCCAACACCCAACCTGCAGCACACTGACACACACACACACACACACATACACACACAAACACACTCAACAATAGCTCATGCAACTACAAAGCCACACAAACTGTCACAGCTGTTACAGTGTCATTCCTCTTTACCAGGAACCAGTGGCACTTTGTAAAAAAAGTGATTGTCCAAAGCTGGGAGCAGAGTGAATGCAAAAAAAAACCTGATAGGTGATCACTCCAGAAATGTATTAAAGTATTTTTTTATCATGAAGTAAGGTAGTGTTTTGAATTCAAGCATAAGTATTGGCACTCCTTACACTGATTAATGAAATGTTTCAGTGGTTCTTCATAAATATCTGTGTTGACCATTAACGTCTTTGTTGTGATCTCTTTGTAGTTTTGAATAAATTACTGACTGTTGGGTTTTTTTTCCTTTTTTTTTCTTGTTAGGAATAACAACAGAAGGACCACAGGAGGAGGAAATCTATTCACACTGATTATTGAGCAGGACAAACTGAAACTGTTAAAAGCCAACAGATTACATTGAAGTAATGTAAATAAAATATACTATGAGGATGAAATTAATATAGAATATTGTGTTGCACTCAGAAAGTGCATACTGAAGGATGAGTCCTCCGCGCCATTGATTTTCTGGACTAATTAGAGGTAAAACTCCCTCACTGCAAACTTTTCATACTTACGGTTTACAGTTATTAAACTATACAATTATATCTATACAATGTAAATATCAGGGGAGGAAAGCTGAAATTCTGATCTATCGTCTCATATTCATCTTTCGATCTCACACCCAAATGTTTTCAGTGTATAGCAAAACAAAAGAATTGGCCTTAGCGTTACAATACTTTCAGAGAGGCCTGTATCTTAGCACCACTTTTTAGTCTAGTCATTTAGGCAACCAAAACAAGCACACCGGACCTTTCACGTACCTGATCACTAATTAATAAATTTAGGATTTGTCCACCCCTGGTTATACAGTAGATATTAAAAAGTCTACACAGTGCTGTTAAAATTGCAGGTTTTTGTAATGTAAACAAAATTAAACCAAGATAAATCAGATCTATTTTCCACCTGTAATGTGATACAGCAACCAATACTATTCAAGTAAAAACAAACAGAAACATTTTAGGGAAAAAAAGAGAAAAAGAAAAAACCTACATTAAACTGATTGCAAAAGTGTGCACACCCCTTAACTAATACTTTGTTAAAGCACCTTTACTTGCAATACAGTCTTTTTGGGTAAAAGGCAATTTTATTCCACTCTTCCTTGCAAAAATGAGGGGATCCTCCTGCGCACAGTCTTCTTCAAGTGATTCCACAGGTTTTTTTTTTTTACAGGATTTAGATCTGGGATATGACGGGGCCATTTCAAAACAGATCTTCTTCTTCTGAAGCCGGTCCTTCGTTGACTTGGATCTGTGCTTTGTCATGCTGAAAGGTTACATTTTTCTTCATCTTCAGCTGTCTAAAAGAGGCCTGCAGGTTTTGGTATTTGTAGCTATCCATGATTCCCTCTATCTTGACTAGACCCCCAGTCCCAGCTAAAGTGAAGCAGCCCCATAGCATGATACTGCCACCACCATGCTTCACCATGGGTATGGTGGTCTTATGGTGATAAGCTGTCTTGTTGCTACATCAAACATATATTGTAGACTTATGCCCAAAAAGTTCTATCTTGGTCTCAACAGACCACACTGCGTTTTACCACATGGTTTGGGGTGATTTAGGCAGGTTTGGATTTTTTTGTGTGTGTGTGAGAAATGGCTTCCATCTCACCACCCTACCCCGTAGCTCAGACATGTGAAGAATACAAGAGATTGCTGTCACATGTAGACAGAGGCCAGTACTTTCCAGATATTATCCTGCAGCTCCTTTAATGTTGCTGTTTTCTTCCGTTTCTATTTGGATTTCACTTGATTTTTGTTGGTTACTATATCACATTAAAGGTGGAAAAGAATCTGACATGATTTATCTTGGTTTAATTTTTTTTTTACATCACAAAAACCTGCAGTTTAATAGGGGTGTATATACTTTTTGTATGTATTAATCCAGGCCAGTAGATTCATTTCACTTTTAACACACAGAAAAAAGGCTTACTTCCAGAATCAAGCCACATGCACTGAGTATATTTAGACATATATAAAGGTTCTGAGATCTTGACACTTATAAATCCTTCTGAAGGAAACTCATCCAATGGCCAAGGTAACAGTATAACCAGGTGAACTGCAAAGAAGTGATTTACAATCACTAACCCTAACCCTAACCCTAACCCAAGTCATTGAAAGTGCTGATATAATTACCACAATAACACATAAATCAGGGCATTAAGCTTAAGCCTACATTAAAGTTCACATACAACACATTAATCTGGCAGCTCTGATCCATTCACCCCCAAGGACACAGAGAGGGAAATCAACCTGCCCTTATTATCCGTTTTCTGCTTACAGAAAATATCGACATTCAATTACACTCTAACCGAAGCTGTTTAATCAGAGTATCTTGCTCAAGGGCAGAAGGAACATATTCCTTAAGTACCAAATCTAAACACTGGATGCTCATGCTGCATTTGATTCCTTTTGCCTATGTGTACTGGGATTGTACACAGCTGAATATGAGACATACACACACCTTTAACAGATCTCCTAGGAGCCCAGACAAACGCTTCTACCTCTGCCTAGATATGCTGTTGCTGCGCCCTAGACAACTATGAAACAACACTGCCTCATGTGTCTTCGGAGATGGGCTGGGTTCTTTGGCTTTTGCTGGGCATTACTCATACTTTGGATCTAGAAGAGGCAGAACCAAAACCCAGGGCTGGAGAAGTCACATGAACCTTCCCCCCAAAGCTCCCGTCTCTGTGCCTGTCACTGACATCATCATCCTCTTTGCCATCTGTCAGTCAGCCAGAGCTGCTTCCAGTCCGTGTCTCAGACAGGCACCGCCAGCTGTGTGAAGACCAAACTTTCTAAGTGGTAGACAGGAATACAAGTCTCATTTTCCTTTCTACCGAGCACAGGAGATTCCTCGTCACAAAAAGCTCGCACAAGTAATTTACAAGAGTCAACTGAGATGCGATCAAATTGGTCTCTTTTTGTAAATGTTTACAAATGTTTGCCAAGTCAACTTCCTTTTTAAGTGAACTTCAAGTTCGCCACAACTGTATGCAGAACAGTGAAAATGGGAAATTCTGCAGAGCAAACATAAACCACAAGTCTTACATCAGGATGCTGCCTTCAAATAATGAACAATAATTACTTTTACACACATGCAACAGCCCAACGTTTAGTTTATCTAAGAAAGTAGATCTAATGTACATGCGATATATAAAAAAACTAGCTCATTTATAATTCCAGTGTGAATTGGAATTCCAGTGTGAATTGGCCGCACTTTGACACATCTATGTGTTTCTACACACATAGGTTTGATCCTTAAAAAAAAAAAAAAAAAAAAAACATTACCAGAGTTTCAGAAGCTGACATTGTTAAATTTTTTCTATTCACTGCAAAATACGTTCTTGCGTCACATTTCTATCCATCTGTCTGCATTTCTGTATTTCTGACCATCTAAGTAGTAATAATGCAATTAATATCCCCCAAAAGTGCGGACCATTTCACTTCTTGCCCATTTTTATTGTCACATATAAAGCCGCCACCATGCGTCACTACACAAAGCATGATAAAATGTTGAAAAATATCTTATTGAGAGTCAATGGAGCAATTAAACTGATTACACGACCAAATCTAATTTGCACATTCCAGCCAACATCAGCCTGGACCGTATGAATTAGGCCTAGCTAAGTTTAGATCTGAGATTCATATATAAATGCGCACATAAAGAGGAAAAAATCATGCTTAAGTCAGAGTATGCATTACCTAAAACTGGCAGAATAAACGTAATCTCTGGTTCAGAAAGGCCATCCAGTACAGTGGTGTGGTTTTGGTCATGTTGCATGTACTCACTTTTTATACCGGGCTTTTTATGCTGATAGCAAATTCTAATGCTGGGTTTATGTGTAGAACACATAGTATACCCAATATTATATTCATAGTTTAATTACAGCAAAATCATCCACCTGTTTGGAGACACGGCCCATGAGTTGATAGGTCGATTTCATATGATGCTTACTGAGTAGTTTTGAATAGGTTCATTGCATCAGTTTCTCTGGATACCAGAATTTCTGAAAGACTAATAAAAACTCATAATTTACTTGTTCAGATGTCTGCAAAATGATCCATAGTGTATTGAAGCAAAACTGCAATTCTGGAGAAGTTTAATCAGTCCGAATTCTCCCTGATCGCTAAATGTCAGGAATGAATGACGGAACAACCTCTGTATACTGTAATGCGTACACATTGCATAGACTCTTCATTTATTTTTATTGTGAAAGACACATCGTGATGTCAGTGTCTGCTTTTTTAAAGATTACATGTAGGTGTCCAGGTTTTACTCTTGAATAAATACATCCATGGTACATGATCATCAGTTTATTTACTTTTTGTCACAGTTTGGGTTATTTGTGTTGTTGTATGTAGTGTATATTGTATATCACAACCTGTTCTAAACCTAACTGTCTAAATATTCCAACAGTGAAAAACCACATTCTTGGTTATCAGTAAAGCTCCATCTTACATCCTGTAGTTAGTTATATAAACATTTCTAAGACATAATCTTATAATTATAGGTGGGCTATAATTACAAGATACCCACTAGATTGGACCATGGTCAGGTCTCTGGTACATTTTTCCTCACCTTACACTCTTAGAACAACAGTAGTCTACTAAACTGTACCTTTCTTCACCTTCCCGGGGTGTTACTCTAGACTTTTGTACCTTAATGTGTATATTTCACCTGGAAATGTTGCTATAGTGCCTCTGAAAAAGATTTAATGTACACAATTGGACTGTAAATACCTTTTAGAGTAAAGCTTTAATAGTACACTATATGCACCTAAGTAAATGATACATATTCAAGGTACACTGTGTGGCCAAAAGTTTGTGGACACCTCACCATCACAGTCATATGTGCATTTTGAACATCCCATTCCAGATTTATTCCCCCTTTGCTCTTATAATAACCTCCGCTCTTCTGGGAAGGCTTTCCACTAGATTTCGGAGTGTGGCTGTGTGGATTTGTGTTCATTCAGCCACAAGAGCATTAGTAAGGTCAGGCACTGATACCAGGCAAGGAGGTCTGGGGTGCACACAGTGTTTCAGTTCTTCAGAAAGGTGTTCAGTGGGGTTGAGGTCAGGCTCAAGTGTGTAGGCTCAAGCTCTTCCACTCCAACCATGACAAACCATCTCTTCATGTGCACAGGAGCACTGACATGCTGGAACATGTTTGGGCCTCTTAGTTCCATCCTATATAACTATGTGCTTCCAGCTTTTTTTAGGCAACAGTTTGGAGAAGGCTCACATATGGGTATGATGGTCAGGTGTCCACAAACATTTGGGAATATAGTGTAAAGGAATGGTACAGGATAGTGCCCTGTTTTCTGAAAGAAAAAAAAAGCCAATATGATCAAGTTTCTTATTAGAAAGCATGACTATTTCACAACTCTAGACTTGTCTGCAATTTTTCGACAACATCGTGATCTTATCACACGCAGTGAGGATGTGTAAAGGAGAAAGCTGTTTTGCTCAGTCTTTCTCCCAGTCCTCAATTTAGTTGCACGTTTGGCGTCAACACGCTGCTTGTATGAGGAGCAACTGAGTCACAAGCTCAAGTGGTTTTATTACTGACGCTACACTGTTGCGCTTTGGGGATCGCTTCCCTGGTGAGCTGTTGTTCCAGACCTACCTTGATGATGCTGCTCCTCCGTGGCGCTGTGGCCGCCTTCACGCTCTCCAGCAGCGGCGTGTCGGAGTCAGGCAGCAGCACGCCACTCCTGCGCGCGCCGCGCCACGCGCCCGCGGGGATCGAGTCCGCGGCTTCCTCCCCGTCACCATCCCTCTCCGACATCACAGCTCAGATCACAAACATAAACCAAGGGTTGTTGCGTTTGTTTGTTTGTTTGTTTTTAATGTGAGTTTTTATGTGTTTGGACCTGCGTCCTGCATGAACAGCGCATGGACTTGCTCGAGAACTCCACGATTAAAGAAGTGCAAGCTCGGCCGGCTGCAATTACTTCAGTTTCCTTAATCGTGCTGCAAAGCTGTGCTGTAGAGAAGGGGGTGACTCGGCTCACGGGGCAAACGCCTTGCGAACTGAGGCAGCAGCGTTGCGCGCGCGCACCAAACTCGAGCCTATGCGATACAGCATGCAACAAGTTTCCTGTCTAGTGAATTAGCAAAAAACTAAAAAAAAAAAAAAAAAAAGGTGAGGGGGGGATATAAGAGCTGAAGAAGCAACTTCTCAGCATAACAGTGGAGAGGGGTTAAAATGACACAAATCCCTCTCACATCAGCAAAAAAAAAAAAACACAAGCCTCTACAAAAATACCTCATGCAAGATTCTATCCTGGAGCATGACTATCGCATATCCAAATAAAAACGTCCTCCATTCAGATGGTGTTAGAGAAGCGCTCGGGTTGGGGCAGGAGTCATGTCATGTCAGCTCGCCGTGAGGAAAACAGCCTGATGCTCACTCAGCACACGTACGACGTGTGATAGACCCGCACCCTGCCCGCGTTTGACAAGAAAAACGGAACAGTACGCACCGCAAGCGTGGCTCCGCCCCTCCCCTGTGATTGAGGCGTGTTTCTGACCAATCATGTTTGATTCTACAGGTCTCGCTCTCTCTCTCTCTCTCTCTCTCTCTCTCTCTCACACACCAAAGCTGCCAAACTGGTTCTCCGAGGGGCGGGGCTATGATGATAGGGGCGGGACTGGTGCTCTTTTGCCAAACCCAAACCACACATTATGGTAGGTACAGTTACAAAATACCAAAGGTTACCATGGTTACCAGGCATAAAGTACCATTTGACTTGTAGTAGCCAACAGTAGTGTGTGGTTTGTCAAAGTAGGATACAAATACTGCTAAATCGAGAGCTTACTCTACCTTCAGACTGTGTTCAAAATGATCCAAATGAGATATTTAGTTTTCTCATTTAAATTCCAAGGTATATCTTATCTAAACGTAAGCAAGAAGAATGTAGGCTATGTAATTAGTGTTAAAATTTTATATATAGTGATCAGACCCAGGTGCACTCATAGGTCTACTGGAAGTAAAACTCCACATACCACAACACTGTTCTTCAGTTCTTGAATTTGATTAGTCAGAAGGTGTTGATTAATTTTCTATAACAGCAGCTCTGACAATAGCTAATTCACAGGGACATGTATAGTGGACAATCTGCATAGCCTAATGTAAGACAAATAATAAATAGATTTAAAAAAAAAAAAAAAAAAAACAAGTTGGGGGTTCGAATCCCCGCCTCCACCCTGTGTGTGCAGAGTTTGCATGTTCTTCCCATGCTACAGGGTTTCCTTCAGGTACTCGCACTCGAAGCTCAAGAGTCCTATATCCTGAAGGCCCTCCCGTAATAGAAAACTTTCTGACTGTTACAAATTGCTGACGCCTGAGACTTCATCCATAAATGTTAAATAAACGTCTCCTAGCACAACTCCATCCATCCATCCATCCTTTTTCTGTACCGTTTATCCTACACAGGGTCATGATGGAGCCTGGAGCCTTGGGTTTTCTCCCCCAGCCCAAAAACATGCATTGTAGGCTGATTGGCATTTCCAAATTGTTCATAGCGAGTGAATGTGTGTGTGAGTGTGCCTTGCAATCGGTTGGCACCCTGTCCAGGGTGTCCCCTGCCTTGTTCCCTGGGATAGGCTCCAGGCTCCTCCGTGACCCTGTGTAGGATAAGCGGTACAGAAAATGGATGGATGGATAGAGTTGTGTTAGGAGACGTTTATTTAACATTTATGGATGAAGTCTCAGGCGTCAGCAATTTGTAACAGCGAGAACATTTTTCATTATGGGAGGGCCTTCAGGATATAGGACTTTTGAGCTTTGAGAGCAGAAACAAAGAGAAGATGGTGAAGGAACCACTGTTTATAGCTGTTATAACAGGTTGTCTCGTGGGCGTTCCACAACATTATCCATAACTGCAAATGATTTTTTTAAAAAGAACATGTTGCATCATATATTCATAAATTATGAAGTATAATCATTGGCAAACCTCAGTGGTATAATCAGGAAAAACAACACTTCAGGGCAAGTTGTTATAGGAAAATAACCCTCTTCAGGGTGGTAATGGCCTCAAACCAACCCACTGAGTATTATTATCCTATAACAGCATGCTCCATTATGTTTTATTACTTATTTATTAACAATGGGAAATTTTTAATTATGCCATTACTACAGCACTACTATAAGAGGTGAAAATAAATAATAATAAAAAAAATCTGTCTTCATGAAATATTACTGTTCCATGTTTTGGAACCTGTAACATTTGAAGACAGAAGTTTTACAGAAACAGAACCAAATTTCAGAACCAACTTCAGAGGCTCATAGGAAATACAGCATTTACATTATATAAGTGCTAGCTCAAAGGAGTTGCACAATAGGTGTAGGTGTAACGTAAGCAGATAGGACATGAAAACGCGCCATTATCTAATACCACAAGATTGCTATTAGATAGTATTTGGTATATTTTCGGGTCCACTGGTGTACTTTAAGGTAATGAAAGTGTGTGATGTTGACTGACACAACACAAATCTTGTATTTGGAGTATCATCCCAGGACACTGATATCAGTATGGTGTCAAAAATTTTAACGTGATGTTGGTGCATCCCTATAAGTCATACAGTAGCGCTCTTGTTTGTGGGTTAGAATTCGTTACGTAAATTATCATGCTTAAAAATAATTACGTGTAACATATAACAAAAATCAAAGATTTCGTGATCTCAAAAAACGGACACTAGGATGGGACTGTGGGAGACTGTGGAATGTAGATAGAGCTCAAGGGTTATTAGCAAGGGTCCCAGAAGTCTCACACCTTTCTGAGGTTAGTCACTAGCATCTCAGTGCTACTGTTATACTGAACTGTCATATTGTGTGTGTGTGTGTGTGTGTGTGTGTGTGTGTGTGTGTGAGTGGCATTAAGAAATACCTCCAATATATCTAATAAGTTTAGTATGTATGTATGTATACATGTAGGATAATGTGTTATGTGTCATGGTATGCAGGTTGAAGTCTGCAGGTCACAAACTTTGGGTTTGCTCAGTTCTGAAAAACACAATAGGACCTTAAATGAGGACTGTGTGCCTGCCAAAAGTAATGTCTTGGCGTAAGGTGATGTATGCATGTTAACAGCTTAAGTGGCAGAGAGGTGTGAAATATGGTTAGAACATAACAGATACATGCCTGAACTTTCCACCTGCTCTAGTTTGGCTATACACACATACCTCAATGTCCTTCTGTTTGCAAACCAGCTTAAGAAATTGCGCAAGCACATCATTGAAATGCATCCCTCTGCTGGTGTATGGAGTACATTGTTCCACATGCATTATCTTTTTTGTTTACAGCCAGGGACAGTTTTGGATCGTGCAGTTGGCTATGAACAGGTGCCTGAGAGAAAAAGAAGAATCAGTTGTTTTGAATGAGACTCTCTGTACTCTATTCTCTATATTGTCACCTTTTCCAAGAACTATGCTCCTGTCAGTATATAAGCTAGACCAACAGCTATAACTTTATAAGTACACAGGATATGCCATACAGTAGGGATCAGGCTTATAGATTATCGGCTTATACCAACCAGGGTTTTTTCATTATTCACCGTTTATTATCTTCAGATGATTTTACATATACATACACACACACACATGGATCAGTCATAAGATTAAAACCACCTGCCTAATATTGGGCAGGTCCCCCTTGTGCTACCAAAACCCATCAAGGCATGGACTCCATAAGACCTCTGAAGGTGTGCTGTGGTATCTGGCACCAAGATGTTAGCAGCAGATCCTTTAAGTCCTGTGAGTTGCGAGGTGGGGCCTCCATGGATTTGACTTGTTTGTCCAGCACATCCCACAGATGCTCAATCAGATTGATATCTGGAGAATTTGGAGGCCAAGTCAATATCCTGTACTCTTTAGTCATGTTCCTCAAACCATTCCTGAGGAGAGGGCATCAATGACCCTTGGGCAACGGTTGTCCATCCTTGGACCATTTTGGTAGGTATTAACCACTGCATCCCGAGAACACCCTACAAGTCCTGCAGTTCTGTTGATGTTCTGACCCAGTCGTCTAGTCATCACAATTTGGCCCTTGTCAAGTCACTCAGATCCTTATGCTTGCCCATTTTTCTTGCTTCCAACACATCAACTTTGAGAACTGACTGTTCACTTGCTGCCTAATATATCCCACCCCTTGAAAGGTGCCATTGTAACAAGATGTTATTCACGTCACCTGTCAAGTGGTTTTAATGTTATGGCTGATTGGTGTGTGTGTGTGTGTGTGTGTGTGTGTGTGTGAGTGTGTGTATGTATTTGACTAAAATATTGCTCAAAGTATGACCTGTAATTCTCAGGTCCAGTTTACCTAATATAACTCCCTCCTTACAAAAGCTGTTTCTCCATCATCTGCTCTGAGAAACTGAGAAAGCTGGTGTATAACATTCAAATAACTAGCTGTACAAAACACTGTACAAAATAAAAAAAATATCTAGGGCCTCTGCATTTTTAGGAATTATGTGGACAACAACTGAGCTGGAATGTTTTGTATCAACCTCACCATGTCCACCCATGTGCACTTTTTGAACCACAACAGAGTCATGGGAAGGAGAGGTGTCAGATGTGTGTTAGGGGCCTTGTTGTTTTTAATCCTTCCATCCGTCGCGCCTCTTATCCTCCTCCCTCATGTGCTGTTTTGGTAAAGAACAGAGACATGTGCAGGTGCAAGGCCCTGCAAATTCTCACAGTTTCCTGTGCTGAACAAAATTTAAAGCTACAGTTACTTAACAATAGCTGAGTTTTCTTATTAAATGGCACAGAATCATAAAGATCTACTCAGTCCACTCAGATGTGAAAACCTGACCCATTTTGAATTTATTTTGAAATGAAAATCAATATACAATACATATATGATCATAATCTTTTTATGCACATATATGTATGTAAATAGAGATAATGAGGTGCATAAGAGAACATATATAAAGTGATTATAAAGTATAAAGTAATTATTACTTAAAGTATTATAAAGTAATTTCTTTAGAACTAACAACACCTGGAAAGATAAAAATGATCTGTAACACAAGTAGTTAATAGAATACTCAAGCATTTTTATCTATAACATCAATCACCACAAAACCTGTTTACTCAAACCTCACTCATAAAGGAAGTCATAAATTATGTGAATATGTTGTAAATAATTTCTGTACTTTCTACAATAAAATACTGTTTCCAAGCCAGTATGACACTGGAAACATGATTCACGGTATAATGCTGCAATATTGTGGGAACATTTTTACAATACACTGAAATAACATACAGTATAGAAATAAACATACAGCATCATTAACTTTACAGTAAAACTACGCACCAAAATCATTTACCTGAAGCCATAAAGGAACCTCATCTGTCAAATTCATCCATTATTTTGTCATCCTAACATTTGAAGGGAATAAAAACTTAGTTTGCACACACACACCCACCCACACACATACAGACTCACACACATTGTAGCGTAGACTGCTGAAAAGCTAAAGCTGGCTATGATAGAAAGGTGTCAGAACACACAGTGCATCACAGCTTGCTGCGTACGGGGCTGCGTAGCTGCAGACTGGTCAGAGTGCCCATGCTGACCCCTGTCCACCACTTAAAGCACCTACAATGGGCACATGAGCATCAGACCTGGACATGGAGCAATGGAAGAAGGTGGCCTGATATGATGAATCACATTTTCTTTTATATCATGTGGATGGCCTAGTGTGTGTGCGTCACTTACCTGGGGAAGAGATGGCACCAGGATGCACTATGGGAAGGAGGCAAGCCAACAGAGACAGTGTGTATGCTCTGGGAAATGCTCTGCTGGGAAACCTTGGGTCCTGGCATTCATGTGGATGTTACTTTGACAAGTACCACCTACCTAAACATTGTTGCTTTCCAAGTACACCCCTTTGTGTGCACACTGCCACACTGCAAAAAAGGAATGTTCAGGAATGGTTTAAGGAACATGGCAAAGAGTTCAAGGTGTTGACTTGGTCTCCAAATTCTCCAGATCTCAATCTGATCGAGCATCTGTGGGATGTGCTGAACAAACAAGTCTGATCCATGGAGGCCACAGTCAGTTCTCAAAGTTGATGTGTTGGAAGCAAGAAAAATGGGCAAGCATAAGGATCTGAGTGACTTGACAAGGGCCAAATTGTGATGACTAGACGACTGGGTCAGAACATCTCCAGAACTGCAGGACTTGTAGGGTGTTCTCGGTATGCAGTGGTTAATGCCTACCAAAATGGTCCAAGGAAGGACAACCGTTGCCCAAGGGTCATTGATGCCCTCTCCTCAGGAATGGTTTGAGGAACATGGCAAAGAGTACAGGATATTGACTTGGCCTCCAAATTCTCCAGATATCAATCTGATCGAGCATCTGTAGGATGTGCTGGACAAACAAGTCAAATCCATGGAGGCCCCACCTCGCAACTCACAGGACTTAAAGGATCTGCTGCTAACGTCTTGGTGCCAGATACCACAGCACACCTTCAGAGGTCTTATGGAGTCCATGCCTCAAAAGGTCAGAGCTGTTTTGGTAGCACAAGGGGGGCCTACACAATATTAGGTAGGTGGTTTTAATATTATGACTGATATATATATATATATATATATATATATATATA
>CM040979.1:8675771-8717416 GCA_022985145.1 Pangasius djambal
CTCTGGAATAAATTCTAAATTCTTCCTCTTAAATATTTAGACCTTAACTACTGGGAAATATATCAAACTTACTACCCATGGTAATCACACACACTACAGATACACTAGATATTAGATATCAGTTTAATAAAACACTGAGGTGTTCTTTTTGGGTCAACTTTGTTCTCATTATTGTCATTATAGAGGAAGATTTAATTTTATAGTACAAAATTGTGTTGTGGATTAGTTAATATACTTCAGATTTGGGCTCCATTTTAGGGTCTTATTTGCGTCTGGAAGTTTTGACTTGTGAAGACCTTGACTGCAATCAGCAACCACAGCAACCTTTAATTCACCACACTACCCTACAAACATACCATATTAGGTACAACAGCACACACACACACAACAGGAGATGATTTAGTTAGAAATAGAGGCCAGTATGTTGTGCAACACTTTCGTACAATGTTACACCGTCACAGGTTTCGGGAAAAAGTTGCTGGTTTCTTCCAAGCTATCACATGCACACACACATACACACACACACACACACACACACACACACACACACACACACACAGTGGATTAACAGGAGAGGATGACTGTTGAGCACAGGCTGATCTCGGTAATGTGCAGAGATTTTCGAGTGCAGGTGTGAGTGCCTCCCTGTCACAGTGACCTCATGATAATGGATTAGGAACTGAAAGGAGAAATTGAACAATTTCCTGCTACACAGAAATGATGGAATTAAATACAACCCATGCTTCTCCATAGAGTCCCTTTATAGGGACTTTATTCCTGTAGCATTACAGGAACACTGGGTGTGAGGCAGGAATACACCCTGGATGGGATGCAAGTCCATTGCAGGGTACCATGCGCACACTCATTCACAAAGTCATTGACACCTAGGAGCAATTTAGAGTCACCAATCCAACTACTGGTGTGTTTTCTCAGGTGGGAAGAAACCGGAGAACCCAGAAGAAACCCATACGGACACAGGGAGCACCTGCACAGAAATTTACTCAGTAACAAGAGCTCAGGATTTGAATTGGGGACCCTAGAGCTGTGAGGTTTTAATGTTACCCAGCGTGCCACCATGCCGCCCTTCATGTGTCCGTTTCAGTCCAAATATATACACAACTCAGCATAGAAATTTTATTACATGTGCACATAATATTATTTTCTTTCCTCAACAGCACAGTTAATTGCACACTGACCGCACACTGAACCTTACTCATAGAGCTTCCCTGCCGTGTTTAGTTTCAACTATGCTCATACAGGGTTTTGTCGATGGGCTGATCTGAGTCAGGTACATTAGAGTAGAGAAACTAGAAAAATGTTTCAAAAGTGGGGTCCCCAAGACTAGAATTAAGAAGTGGTTTGTAATATAGTAATATATCTGAGCTGGACATTAAAGAGCTCAAGGTAAATCCTGATTATTAATTGTTTCAGATGTCAGTTAGAGCTAAACTTTGCAGAGACAAAGACAATCTTCAATGTCCGTGTGTTAATTCAAATCTAACAGTACACAAATTAACACAAATGTGAACCTCTATCAACACTATATCACCACAAATGGCTTAGTTCCTCTACCGTGCTGGTACAGGCTACATAGCCTACAATACCAGTGTGAGTTCAGTGTCTGTACTAAAACTTACCCATCACACTGAGTGTAAAAAGATGCCAGCTTGGCTGAGCTCATGACTCTATGAAGTGGCATAACTTCTGTGTGCTTTTGTCCTTTGATAACGTGAATGTTCTTTTATTATAACCACAAGATGGTGCTGGTTCTCTAGAATTACAAACTTCTAATCTTTTTTTTTTCTCGGAGAACAAGGTCATATGGAAGTTTTGAGGGGATTACTAACAAGATTAGTCAAATAGTATGATGAAAGACATCTGTGAAAAGTATGTATGAATGTGTGAGTGTGTGTTTTATCTATTTTCCAATAAAAGCTTTGCATTTAAGTCATTTAAGAATGAAGTAGGCGCTAAATTGGCTTTGCCCCCTTTTGTGTTCCTGAGGTCAAACTATTTTCTGGAGAATAATTAGCCATGTTGTGCTAAGATTCTGAATATAGACAGGCTGCCGGTTTAAAAAGTCCATAGATGTCCTTCCGCACGACCCTGGGGTGTGGCTCAAGAACTACATTGTTTTCCTGTGGGTGGCCTAGATTTGAAAACATTTTTCAAAATGGTTATTTTTGAGTTTTGGCCTTACAAAAACTCGTGAATCCATAACATGTCAACTGACGGGTATGGCAGAGGTAAATTAGTGCAGTATTTTGAAATCCCCTTAATTATACAGCCTGAAAAATAAAAGCAAAATAAGATTAGCAAATGGCTCATATCCACAAAAGTAAAAACAACAGGAAATTTGACACAAAGATGTTTTGGAAGGATGAATTTGGAAACAAAGTAGAGGTGGAAACAACACTCTTATCAGCTCTCTTCAATCGGACGTGTGCAGCAGGTCCTCGATAATGATTCATAAAATGAGCCATAAAAACCCTTTTTACACAGAATGCTTCCCTGTGGCAGGTTATGGTGATTTCTCTTTGTTGTATGCCATGCAGAACCCAGCAGGTGGGCATTGTTTGAGACTGCCTGGTTGACAGGTGGAACAGAAACAAGCTTTTCCGTCAGCTCAGTGTTTTCCTCCTTTCCTTCCACACTGGCCTCCTCTGGGCCTGACTCACCCACAAGAATGTATTAATAGATTCATACCCTCTTGTTCGGAGGTGGGTTGAGGGTAAACTATGTCTTTTTCCTCATGATCCCTCTTTCCCTCTATACCGAGGCCTCTTTCCTTCCTTTTCTCTTGTTTGGTTTGTTTTTGTTAAAGCCTCAAGTAGGCATGGCTACAACTGGCAGCCCCCCTTTTTGGTATTGCAACAACATAACCTCTGGTGAAGAAAAAAATAAGAGGTCATGATTAGTAAGATGGTCAAAATCTGTGTTTACCACCCTTGCTATTTGCTCATGCAAATTTTTTGTGGCAAATCCTGGTTAAGCTTTTAACAAAGTTGTACCGCTTGTACCTCAGCAAATCTGTTAGCCATATGTCTTAAAAGTTAGGCATTGATGTTTTTAACAGTAGAGGCTGTATGACTCTCTCTCTGTGTGTGTGTGTGTGTGTGTGTGTGTGTGTGTGTGTGTTCATTCCTGTTCTTCACCTATTACCATTAACATTGGTATTACATTTAGCATTATTCATAAGCCCAGAAATGACGGGGGTTGTTTTGTATGGGCGAGTCATCCTTGATGACCCACATGTTGTTTTAAGTGTCAGCCCGGAAATGGCCTCACAGCCTCACAGTAAACTTTTTACAACAGGCACAAAAATTCCAGCAACTCACACAAGGGGTCAAACTTACCTGAATGTAAGATGACCAGTGAGATTTACTAAATACCAGCTACTTTATCAGTTTTGTCCAGAAATTATGTAACTGGTATATCACAAATCACATAATATGCAGGCAGTCTTAACATTCCCTAAAAAAATAGCCAATAAAATTGAAATGTTTCCCTGTAAAACTACAAAGTCTGTGCAGAAGCTGGTTTGTCCATCAGCTATCTGATATCTGTTAGGTATCTGGTATACCTCAGGCATCACGCTTCTCTTCACAGCTGCTGAAAAAAAAAAATCTGCCAGCAAGGCTGTGTGCGTGTGTGTGTGTGTGTCAGGGACAGAGAGAAAGAGTGAGAGAGAGAGAGAGAGAGAGAGAGAGAGAGAGAGAGAGTGAGAGAGAGAGAAAGGAGGCTTCTGTGTGGTCTAGAAGTATGTGGATACCTGACCATCATACCTCTATGTACTTGTTTTCATTCGTCCCAAAACCATAGGCATTAATATAGTGTTGATACCTCCTTCGTTGCTATAATAACCTCCACTCTTCTGGGAAGGCTTTCCCTTACATTCCAATTAATCCCAAAGGTGCTCCGTGGGGTCGAGTTGAGGGCCGTGTGCAGGACACTCGAGTTCTTTTTGACTCCAACCTTGTCAAACCATGTGTTTATGGACCTCACTTTGGGTATTGTCATGCTGGAACTGGTTTGGGTCTCTTAATTCCAGTGAAGGGAAATTGTAATGTTATGGCATACAAAGACATTCTATACAATTGTGTGCTTACAACTTTGTGGCACCAATTTGGGGAAGAACCACATATGTGTATAATAGTCATGTGTCCACATACCTGTGGCCATATAGTATATGTAAGTACATTATGCAGAAATAGTCATGGTTTATATGTAGCATAAAGTAGATATTTTCACATTTCATTCAATCCAGGGCTATTAGAAAGTCTATTAAACCTTGCCTGTAAACTGTGGAGCATATACAGTACATACTGTAGGAAATATCCCATTATTGAATGTCTTTTGGATCATTTTATGATATATATATAGTCTGCGGGTTGGACCATCATTACGCATGCGCACTCCCCAGACAGCACTCGCCCCGCTTCGTTTCCCCGCCCCCCTCATTCAGTTCTATCTCCGCCTCTTTTCTCCAGCCACGAGTTTGGGTTTTTGTTTTAACTGCCAAAGCGCGTTTGGTATGGAAGCCATTTCTTCACCTTGCTTTAGAGTTCAAGTTAACAAAATTATTCAGCACAGAATAGCCGGAGCGCAGCTGGATATCACTTCTTTACACAGCCTTTCTCACTTTTGACTGTTTAGCCTTTTTTTTTTTTTTTTTCTTAATTTTTTTTAAAGTTGCGACTGAACTTTTTCCGTCGGGCGCGCGCGGCGCTTTGTGTGGTCCAGTGTTTACGGAACCGAGAATGGAGAATTAGGCGCGTGCCCGAAAGCGCGCTCATTTGCGCGTGCTCGGGAGTCGGTTCGGCTCCCCAGGTTCGGGTTCTGGAGTGCGCGCTCGCGCCGGAGATCCCGCCACGATGGGATGTGGACTACGGAAACTGGAGGAGCCTGAGGACAGCAGTCCGGGCAAAATTTACTCCACCCTGAGGAGACCGCAAGTGGAGACCAAAACCGACACCGTGTACGAGTACGTGCTGCTGGACTTCAGCCTAGAAGGTACGTCTGGGTTTTCTGTTCACGAGTAACACTGGGATTCATCCCCTTTACAAAATAAAAATTAAAAATCCTGTTGAAAAATGTCAGTTTTGTTGGAACATCCTAAAATATTTGCTTAAAAATTAGAGTATTCATCTTGTGTGTGTGTGTGTGTGTGTGTACACACACGCACACAACTGTGCAAAAGTCTTAATTACCTTTTTTTTTTTTTAGTACAAACTTTGTTATAGATTTTTAATTTATGACTTCTACATTATTGATTCAGTACAAAAACTTTTTAGATTTTCAAACATTAGTTTTCCAGCACAAAATTAAATGTTACAGAAAAATGTTTGTATGTTTGTAAAGAAAGCAGCAGATTACATAAGAGACACTTTTCAGACAAAAAAAATCATAATGAAGGCTGCTGGGTTTTGCTGCAAAAATAGAAGCAAGTGTGACCGTTAAAGTCTCCAGAAGAGCTGTGGCTGCTTCTGCAAGATGCTCAGTAACACTTACAGCTCATTTCCTTATAAAACTGCACTAATTATACCTGAGACAACTTTTTTTTTTTTTAAGTGAAGGATCGTCACACCAGATATTGACTTTGTTTCATTTATTACTGTTTACTGCTCTTTAAAGTATTTTTTTAAATGTAGAAATATTTAATTTCATTATTTTTGAAAGCGTCTTTGCTCTACAGCGTTTATTTGCATGTGAATAAGACTTTTGCACAGTACTGTGTGTGTGTGTGTGTGTGTGTGTGTGTGTGTGTGTGTATAACTAATATATATATATATATATATATATATATATTAGTTTCTTTTATATGTCTTGTAAACATCTTAATCTGTATTGGTCATTAATGGTTTTCAATCAAATTGCAAGACACACTCAAAAAAGTGCCATTTGTTTAGTAACAAAAAACACATTTCTCATTGGAATCCTTTAGGTTTTTTTTGACAAGCATCTGGAGAAGTTTGGCGGAGATTCATGGTTATATGATTTTAAGTCTGTTTTTTCTAACGCAATCTGTTTCAGATACGTAAATCTACTAAACATGTAACGCCCACTGAAATTCCTAAACCTTTTTATTACAGTGTACAAATGTGGCAATTTGGCACAACTCAGTTGAAGTTGATAGATCTTCCCATTTCTCATAGCAACGGCAGGGTCAAATCTAGAAATAGGTCAGGACGGCTCTTCTCATTCTCATTCTGATTCTCCTGGCATTAAGGCAAAAAGTGGTACTTTTCACATGAAAGCTTTACACAGAAAATCCCTGTCCACATTCCTGTAGTGTAGACCATGTACACAGTTCTTAGGCCTGCTGTTTTTGTTCCAGCGAACCCATACAGAATCTGGGAACTACAACTATTTGAAATGTTTATATCAAACACGGCACACTGCACATGATTTGGTTTTATAAATAACCTACATTCACTGTCCACTTTAATAGGAGCACCTGTACGACTGCTCATTTCTGCCAATCATGTGACAGCAGCACAATGTGTAAAATCATGCAGACGCAGGTCAAGAGCTTCAGGTAATGCTCACCTCAAATACCAGAAAGGGAAAAAGTGTGATCTCTGTGTCTTTAATTGTGGCGTGGTTCTTGGTACCAGATGGGCTGGTTTGTATTTCAGAAACTGCTGCTCTCCTGGAATTTTCACACACTACAGTCTCTAGAGTTTACATAGAGTGGTGTGAAAAACAAAAAACATCCAGTGAGCAGAGGGTCTGCAGGCTGAAACACCTTGTTGATGTGAGAGATCAGAGGAGAATGACCAGACTGGTCTGAGCTGACTGGAAGTCTATAGTAACACAAATAAGCACTCTTTACAAACATGGTGAGCAGAAAAGCATCTCAGAACACACAAGACACACTGGACAGTTGAAGACTGGAAAAAGTCCAGGTGATCCCCCCCCCCCCCTCCCCCTTAATCTTCAACTGTCCAGTTTGGGTGAGTCTGTGCCCATGATTGCCTCAGATTCTTGTTCTTGGCTGACAGGAGTGGAACCCAATGCAGTCTACTGCTGTTGTAGCTTATCCTCTTCAAGGTTCAATGTGTTATGCATTCTGAGCTGCTTTTCTGCTCACCACATCTGTAAAGAGTGATTTATTTGAGTTACTATAGACTTCCTGTCAGCTCAGACCAGTATAGTCATTCTCTTCTAATCTCTCCCATCAAGCTGTTTCAGACTGCAGACCCTCCATGCACAGGATGTTTTTTTTTTTTGTTTGTTTTGTTTTGTTTTGTTTTTTTGCACCATTCTGTGTAAACTCTAGAGATTGCTGTGTGTGAAATTCCCAGGAGATCAGCAGTTTCTGAAATACTCAAACCAGCCCATCTGGCAACAACAACCACAGTTAAAGTCACAGAAGTCACACTTTTTCTTCATTCTGATGTTTGATGTGGACATTAACCTGAAGCGCTACACCTCTATCTGCATGATTTTATGCATTGTGCTGCTGACACATGTTAGGCTGATTGGATAACTGCATAAATGAGTAGGTGTACAGCTGTTCAAAGTGGTCAGTGAGTGTGTAGTTCAAGGCAATGATCTTTCAGCCATCACATCACCGTGATAGTCTGATGTCTGGTTGTAACCTGATGTGCAATTTTCCCGTTATAGCTGCTGTTAGCAGTGTTAGCAGCTATTTCTTGACTCCTGTTCAAACATCTCTCCACTTTCAACTCCTTTCACCAAAGACATGCACACAAACATTGCAATGGTGAGGAAAGATAATAATGGAGACCGGCAGAGCATTTGTTCAAGCAGTTGCATACCAGATTTCAAACCTATTGCAATTGAATTTGTGGAATTATTTAGGTGTCCAGCTGCTTCACTGGATTAAAGGTTATGGATGTTAAATAAATTAAATAAAGCTAAATAGTAAAGATAACATCAAAAATTACTAGGTAACATTAAAAGATTATGAAAGCAAAGTACTGGATCTACCAAAAACAATAATGACCTGTGAAGCCAAAGGTTTGAAGCCCTTTGAAAGTAGTCAAAGCTGTTATCTTCTACTACATCAAATTAGCAGTTTGCTTCTGCTCCATTTATAGCCTGTATTTGTCTGGGGTGTCTGTACAGTTTCCTGATTGGTTAATACAGCTGGACTGTGATTAGTTTCTGTAATAGTGCCAAGGACAATCATACATTTTTTTTCTCAAAGCATCGATTTTAGTGATATCCATGAATGAAAAAAATCACTCACAGCAGCTTTAAGAGGTATTCAAGGAAAGGAATGGCTTCAGGCTGAAAACCAATTAATAAAACAATATTTGAATATCATAGTGTTTGGAGGTGTCTTGATACATAGACTGAACCCAGCCATTCAGGCACCACTTGTTTCAGAGCCACAGCTGGACAGCACTTTATGTCCTGCACAATTTGTAAAGTCTGCATCTTCTGTAAGCCTATTTCAGGGAGAGAGAGAATAAAGAAAAGTATACATGACTAAGGTTGTACACGAAAGAACTGGCATCCTGTTATTACATACTGTTCGGCTGTAAGAATATCGGGATCTGAGGTCCCATATACTGTGCTTGTGAAGATTTAAGTGGTCAGGAATGGTCGAGAAGGACGTTAACTGATGAATTGGTGCAAATTAGTGCTTATGTTTCCTTTAAACCTAAACGAGAAGTGGAATGCAAGGAGACTGCTCAAATCTGCCTAACAATTTCAACTTCAAAAAATCCTGTGAAATCAGGCTGTTCTGTGAACGATTTAGTTTGGATAAACAATAACCGGAGCCCTCTCTGGCACCGAGCATGTATTTATGTGCGTTTTTAATGCTGGCTGATGTCTGATTGCCACAAAGCTATTACCCACAATAACAAGAATCTTCATCTTTTGGGTTGCCTTCATTGCTCCTCAGAGCCAGTGTGTTCAGAAGCATAGCTATCTCAGAGTAAGTGAGGGGATTAGCACCGCAGTCAAACTCCTTGAGAATGTTTACACTGACAAGTTCTAGACCATCAGTCTGCCTCCTGACTCTAGACAAGTTTAATTTCCAAGTTTATTCATTCATACAGAAGTGTCTATAGATATTTAACCTTCATAAGCCTAATTATACAATGCCGAAGTTAAAATTGCTCACGGCTTGTAGAGGTCTGTAAATTATACGTTGTACACGGTATTTTTAGCCCATGGCGGTTGAGTATATGGTGCTGAACCAGCATGGGCCCAAACAAGTCAAAACTTATTGTGCAGCTGTAAATCATTCTCAAATGTTTTTTTTTTCTTCAGTGCTCAATAGTACAGAACAGTACGTAACTCTAGCAGTGTTTTCATTAACGCCATTTACATTTATTCATTCAAACTCACAACCTTTCCGATCATTAGACTAGAGCCTTAACCACTGAACCACCAGTGTCCCTCAATCAGTTTGCTAGTGTGTAGCAAATTGAGGAAAATGATGGTGAATAGTATTTTAAAATCTAATTGCGTCTAGTAAGAGTTTTACAAAAGCTCTTGCTTGTGGAAGGCCAGATGTTGTGGTGTAATAGAGCTAACAGACAGATTAAAACTGACTGGCCTTAATCACCTACTCAGTTTCGCTGAACAGCTGCAGCATTGGGGATTCAGTTAATTCAGTATGGATCAGAACTGAATACATGTTTAGTGCCCAGTTTGATGTGGTGTAATGGCTGCTGTATTCACACGTAGCTCATTTCTCCAAATTTGGTCATTTACCATTTCATACCCACTAGCAAGCTCTCACCTATCACACAAGAATTACCACCTTGGGGGCAAGCACATGCTTCCTCCAAGACATTTGAAGCCATCACATCTTTTCAAACTGCTGCTCATGCTACATCAAAGGGAGCTGAATACACTCAGGGGAAAGTGCTATCCACCCTCTTCTACATACAGGAGCTCGCAGGCGCCCATCATTGGCTAATATCGCATTGATTGACAGAGAGAGAGTAATACCTTTCCTCCCACTCTCTCTTGGACTCCAAGACAGGGATTCAAATGATAGGGTGAATGCTTTTCTGTTGTGCCACTGAGGAGCCCAGAATGGTGACTTTCTTGGTAGTCAAGAGGCCTACAGCTGATGAAAGTGATTAGGGTCCACTCAATCTAATGATAAAAGCTAAGAATTGAGAATGGACTTCAGTTAGACTAGTAATTGCTAAAGAGAAAGAACAAATCCATGTACAAGCATGACTGGATTACCAAAGCCAAGTACTGTAAGTATGGTGCAAAGATATACTGCCATTCAGTATGGGGACATATACATGTTGGAAAGATATAAAATGTCAGGAGGGGCTGATTACTGGAACAAAGAGTTCAAACTAATGATGTGTCTGTCCTGGCCATCTGGGTTACCAGTTCTCAATCTCCCCATAATCAGCTGTAATCTTTCTCTTGTAGTGTATGTCTTTTTCTGATAAAAAATGTTGTGTGTAATTGATCTAGAACTAATTTTCTCAGACAGGTCATGGTTAGTGGTGGGATGTTCTTCACCACGCATCTAACAAATAGAAATGCTGATCCAGAATCAGTATTTGTGACTATAAAGAGGAATCAGCTCTGGATATTAAGACCTGGGCCTTGTTCTTCTTGTGTCCCTTAACAAATCTAGAATAAAATGATATGTGCCAGATGAACTAATTGTAACAATTCAAAATGAACTAAGTTTGTTCTTTGGGAAACCTGAGTTTAGTGTAACTAGACTGAGTTGTTTGAGATTACTGTATGCCATTGATTTGCCTGTAAAGGGCAGATACTAATGGGTGACAAATTAAAGGAAAAATAAGTGAACGTGTCTTAGAACGGTGTTTGTCCTTACCTAAAGAGGACAAGTGGATTCAAACTTACTACTGGCTACTACTGGCTACTAATTCGTCTTTAATTTGTCACCTTGGCACAGTGAGTTCGTGATTGGCTAATGCGAATGGTACAGAAGCCTGCAGAGGCCATTAAAAGTTTTCTGTTTTAGTTTGTGATTTTCAGGTTTTCAAATTAATGCTGTTGTGGCCATATTTTGATTCTTTTTTTTTTTTGCTCTGGTTATAAACTTGGCTTGCTTTGTTAAAATTTGTATTTCTGTAATCATTTAACGTGAACTGCATCTACATGACACTGTTACTGACACTGTTTTCATCCCTTATATTCCAACTTTTCTTTTCTGAGTTAGGACCAACCGACATAAACAGTTTTTCCTCACTGCAGCTTTACACTGCATCATTACAACATGTCTGTCTCACCCTCCCATATGTTCCTTTAATACACAAAGTCTTTTTCTTCAAACTCTTTCTGCACCATAAAACCTCCCATAAATTCTTTCACCCTTCTCTCTATCCGCCCCCCCCCCTCGCACTTTTCTCCTCTCCCCACGAACTGCAGCCTCACAGTCTCGCTATTTCATCTTGTCTTCACTTGCTCTTTCTTCATGATTCTTTCTTTCACCTCAGCCTCTTTACTTCATTTTCTTTCATTCTGTTACTTGCACTCTCTTTGCAGTTCTCCCATTTTTTTTCCTTCGCATCTTATCCTCGCTGCCTCCTCCTCCTTCCCCTTCTCTCTCTCCCTGTTGCTTGATGAGCAGAGAACAGAGGGCTCAGTGTGCGAGTTTAAATGGAGGTAGGGAGGGAGCGTGAAAGGGGGTCCCCGGGGAATAAAAGCACAGCCCGCTCTGAGGTCGTTGTTGTTCTTGTTGCCCAGCGAATGAAAAACACACTCTCTCCTTCCTCTTTGGGCTGTCAGCTCCATGTCTTTGCTGGCTCAGGTGTAATCTTGAGCACATGGCATCCAGTGACAGGGACACATTTCTGGCCAGCATGAGACCCCCTGCTTGCAGACACAGTAGTCTGATTTATCCTTAAATGACCGTAAGCATGAGGAAGCAGAAGTGTGGTTTAGGAGTGGAGGTGAAATTTGAATAGGAGATTTAGTTTGAATTGCTTCATGTCTGTGCCTGTCTGTCTTTAAGCATACACGAAAAACTGAATGGCAAACCGTTTTAGCGTGAGTGCGTTTGTGTGCTGCGTGTATGTTGGAATGTTGTGGGAATGTGTCCGTGTGTGCATGCTGTGAACAGCAGCTCTTTTGTGGACACAGGAAGTGTGTTTGGGGTTAGTGTAGCAAGAAGGGCTGCTCTGCCAGAGACTTGAGACAGATGTAGAAAGACCCCATATTCATTTCATTACAATCCCAAACCAAAACAACATACTGGCACTACCTCGTGTTTGTCCACTGTGTGTGTGTGACTTTTGTTAACTGATAGTCCCTAAGCTACTGTCTCACTCCTCTAATTTGGCTGCACCTAGGTGTGAATGAAAGTGTGTGTGTGTGTGTGTGTGTGTGTGTGTGTGTGTGTGTGTGTGTGTGTGTGTGTGTGTGTGTGTGAGATGCTCTTCAATGGGCTAGCCTCATAGAATAATCCGGTTACTGAAGATGAATGAATATTGCTCAATCAGTGGGCATTTTTGCTGAGAAAAATCCATGTGATTCTGCTTTCAAATAATGCCAAATTAATGAACGTACTGAGGAACAGTTCCAAAAGGAACAGCTAGATTGGATTTTTCATATTTAATTTATTTTGCATGATTTGGTGTTTCTCAGGTAGTCGACCCACTGTGCAGTATCTGTCCTCTCTGTGCGAGCTGCCTCAGGCCCTGCAGCCATACTACACTCAGGGCTATGTGCTGGTCGCCTTGCATCCCATCATCCTCTCTGTTGGCCGCACACGCTCCCTGCCATGCAGCCTGCTCTACCGGGCCATCCTGACCAGAAAACGGTCCAGGTAATTCAGTTTTATTTGTATAGAACAATTGACAGCAGCTTTACATAATTCCAGATGTAGATTTAGATCCCTAATGAGCAAGCCAGAGGCGACAGTGGCGAAGGAAAAACTCCTTGAAATGACATACTTGAGAGGAGCAGGATTCAAAATGGAACCCATCCTCTTCTTCAAAGTCATTACAGAATACAGTTAAAAAAGCGTGAAAAGGCAAATAGCATGTGTGTTGACGAGATGTTCAGTGTTAATATATTGAGTCCTGGAAAAAGCACAGGACATTCGCTATGATTACAGCAGCAGTTCTTGCATACAAATCTACAGTATCCAGGTGAGATTAACCACTGAAGCAAGGGAGAGTCTTGGAACTGTTTTGGGGAAGTGCAGATCTTTAGGGTGTCCACGTGGAAACATCCACAGCACAAAAAGTGATTTCTCAAGTCTACAAAGCTCCAGACAGAAATAGAGCATCAGGATGGATCAGGTGAGAGGAGCCAGAGTGGTTGTAGTGTGACAGGATCAGGCTTCGAGCACATCACATCGAGCAGCAGGAGTACACATACACAAAGAGTGAACTGATTATTAGATAATCGCTTTAATCTCCTCCTGTGTATCCTTGTCGTTGCTGTTGCTCAAATTTAATTCTTCCTCCATCAATCCTGTATCCAGGGCAGAGTAGGAAGTCTAATCTCAGCCCACCTAGTCTAAAATACAGTATATGATGAATTAGGGGCTTTTTAAGGAGACTGTAGACCACACAAAGGTGTAAACATGGAATATACAGGAACCAACAAGAGAAAGAGAAGCATCTAGGTTGGCATATCTACTGAGGCAATGACGTAGTTAGCATTGTAGTAGAGGAAAAGGTAAGAAGCAACAGCTTGTGCCTAGAGAGCTGTTTGGACGTGCAGGAAAACACTTAGGCATGTCGCGCACACCCATTGAGCATTTTATGAGCCTCATGTACTGACATGCAGACCATGACCAATCAAACATGACCTTCAAGGATAGTAAAGGTCATGCATTTCACAGGCTCTGCAACAGGACGTTGTGTGAAATGACATTGCCCTTTGTGAGAAACGTGCGTACAATCACCTTGTGGACTTCTTTCCCTATCCTTGCTTAGAGAACCAACAACCCTTTATTAGACTCAGTGCAAAGTGGAATTTTCCTAAACACTTACGTGAAAATGTTGTGTGTGGGCCTGTGTTTGTTGCAGTAAGAATGCAGTGGCTATGGTTCACAGTGTGCCAGTGCTGAGGGTTGAGGAGTGGCCACTGCCTGGAGATTCCCTGACCAGCGACACTGTGAGAGCACTTATAGACCGGGTCTGTGTTTACTCACTGTGCATATAAATGCATTTTGTGACATTTTGGGTGCTGCATTTAATGTCTTTCTGATTTATGTTTTTCCCCAATTCATAAATCTTTATGCGATTAACGAAAACCTGCAAGATTCTTCTTGCTTTTACTGAAACAAAATTGTGCATTTGTGGATTGTTCAGGTTAACTGTAATGCCCGGGGAGGCGTGCGCTTCGTGGGCTCTGTGCTCCAACAGGCAGGAGGAGGGAGGTGGAACGGCAGAGTGGCGAGTCCTAGACGGAGCTGTCGCTCCCCACCACACACTCCACCAGGAGACAGAGACATGGAAGATGGTGGATATAGTCCAGGTTACACATCTCAAAACTCCCATCTCCATACAGTCAATACAATGTTGAATATTGGTATTGGGGCAGGAACAGGGTCCAAAGTTTTAGACCAGTTTGAGTAATTTTATGCAGTGAACATGTGTGAGGTTGACTGACATGAAACATTTCTTGCATATGACACAAATTGTCCTGAAACCTGCCACCATCACGTCCAGGATGTTTTGCTTAACTTGGCAACAGAGGCTTGTGATGAGGAGGTCCTTATCAAATCAGTATGACTTAAGAAGTTATTTGTGATAATGCACTCTATATGCGTATTACAGGCCATCTTCTTTTGAATATATCACATTCTTATTGATGTTGTATTCTCACTTCAAGCTGTAAATGCTTATAGAGGATGGTATCTTTAGAGACAAGCATGTGCAAGACAAAAAAAAAAAAAATGGGCCACTAACTAACCTAAATTAAAAGAAACTACAATATACTAAAATATCTGTCTAGCCCCAAAATTAGAGAGGAAAGGTAATCTAAACGAAATGCCATTTACGGTCCCTTACCTTTTCCACACAGTTTATTGCATATCCAGAATACAACAGGTTCTTTTTAACCACAGAATAGCTGGTAATTCAGCAGTACTGTGAGAGATTAAGATTCTGAGACTAAAGATTCTGTCTGTTTGGTTTGGTTAGGTGGCACTTTCAGTTATATCTAAAAGTCCCTTCTATGTCTCTGTGTTGTGTTTCTCTCTGATTGTAGCCGGCTTGTATGACCGACATACTGTAAAAAAAAAAGACAGAAACAACCAAACCATTCAATTTTATTTGACATTGTCAAAAAAAGGAGCTTTACAGAAATCTGGTTGTAAATTTAGATTCCTAATGAGCAAGCCAGAGATGACCGAGGCAAGGAAAATCTGCCTGAGGTAACTTAAGGAAGAACCCTTAAGAGGAACCAGACTGTTTTCACAATTATATCAAACAGTCCTAAGTGTATTGAAAGCATCATAGTCTTTAAGTCTTTACAGCAGCAGTTCTGAGGTAAATGTCTACAGTATCCAGGTGAGCTTATCCACTGAAGAAAGGGTGATTCTGTATAGTCACAAGGAGACTTAAGCCAGATGGAAGAGCTGCACCTGAACAGACATGCAAAGGGTATGGAAATGGACACCAAGCTGATATGACATGTCAGAGGGCGGTTGCACAAAATGAGTTCGCAGAGGATAAATGCACAATGGTTAGAAACATACCACCACTGTGGAAGAGAATCTGGTGTCATTGTG
Source organism: Pangasius djambal (assembly GCA_022985145.1). NCBI lineage: Eukaryota > Metazoa > Chordata > Actinopteri > Siluriformes > Pangasiidae > Pangasius > Pangasius djambal. The sequence continues at coordinate 8,691,451 of CM040979.1, forward strand.
CTGTAAACCTATAGCATTTAAATGAAGTAGGCAAATATCTGCTTAGCTGTGCCTACAAACACACAACCCATACACTGGCCACATTTCTCGCACTTCTTCACTTTTATTCAAAGCTCATCCACCTGTAATGTGTTTTTAGCTTGATCTGGCCGCTGCACTGACATGTCACATCAGTTTAGTGTTAGAGACTGGTGTCCGTTTCCACACCCTCTGTGTGGCACTATGTAGGGCTTCGGGTACAACTCTCCTGCTTTGAAAATGAAGAGGTTCTTGATCTGTTGTCCTGATATATTTGCCAGTCTCTCAACTTCTCAATAAAGAGCTTGTTATGAAGGCTAAGGGACACATCACTTTCTCCATTGGCAGTGTCTTACAGTGCCTCTGTGTCGTCAAATCTGCAGATTTGAGGTTGCTGGTGCTGTTTCACTCCTGGGCTCCAGGTTGTGTTCCGCTGGATCCTCTAGTCTGCTGCTACCACCAAGGGGCACTCTCCATGCGCGTGTCCAGGAAGGGCCAAGTCGTCAGCGGTCTGGAGGCCGATTGGCTCGAGCTGACAGCAGCCTATTACCGCAAAGGCTGGTCATTAGTTGACTCTTTTGTGTACTGGGACACACCTAAAGGTAACTTATTCTGCCTCAGTCATGAGATTTCAGCCAAAAAAACTTGTCTAACAATTAAACTAGGATAAAAGGGAAAAAGTACTAAACTGTTGTTGTAAAAGAAAGAAATTGACAAACCCTTCCCTGCTCTGGTCTGACTAAAAACACTTCATATCTGACTGATATGACTGACTCATGTGCTCCCTGTATTATGGTTTTTTTCCCCTTCCCTTTTCTCTCCCAAATTTATTGTCTTCATTCTCTCAGTGTCTGTTTCTGGTTTGTTTCCTTTCCTCGTCTCGTCTTTCTTCTCCCACAGTGACTATATTTAGTGCTCACATCTCAACCTCATGACCTCACTTCCTCTTTTGCACCAGACTAATAACAGCTAAATCAGATGCGTGCATGTGTGTAGACATCTGGGGTCTGAAAATATAGAACATGATAGAGCACACACACAACAGCTCTCTCTCTCTCTCCCTCCCTCTCTCCGCTAATACAAGAGCAGGGCCGTGTTCCCTCATTTGTCTTCTAAGTAGTTCAGTGTTGCTTAGTAGGTCAGTGACACATTTTCAGCGCTGATGTAATGAGACCAGTTTAATGTTGAATCATTTCATGGTAGATGGCCACAATTAATAAAACAACTCATACACAGTACATCCAGCTAAATAAATACATGAATGCTGTTTCTGTGCATTAGGATATAAGTACATAATGGTACACACATGGTTGTGTGGAAATGTATATTCACAAATTTTCCATGTGATTATGATGACTGAATGATACAGTTCCAAATATCAGCTGAAGTAAATGATGAGGAGATTTTTTTTTTCTTCTGTTTGTAGGTGATCCAGTGCCCAGATCTTTAGAGGGCTTGTTTGTGTATGAGGAGAGAAGTCCTGCACCTCCTGCCAATGACACCATTGTTGTTGAACAGTGGACTGTTATTGAGGTCAGCAAAAGCATTGCATAAAGGTTACACTTGATGAGTATACACAGTGTAGTGTTTCGGTGTCAATAAAGGTAGACCCTGAATAGAAAGCTTGACCTCCTACACTCATGTCTATCCAACATACTGTGTTTACAACCTATAATAAATATAGTGGATGTGTGCCTTGAATTTTTTCCCCACCAAAGAGCACCTTCAAACATGCTCCATAGAACTTCTGAGAGTACCAGATTAGTTTTTCTGAAGATGTGTGCTAGTTATTTGGCTGGTGAAGCATGTGATTTTGTGCCTGTTACAGGGCTCTGATGTGAAGACGGATTATGGGCCACTCCTTCACACTCTGGCTGAGTTCGGCTGGTTACTGACGTGTGTACTGCCCACGCCTATCATTCGCCATGACAGGTAAAAACGCATGCACACTGTTCAGACTCAACGTTCTCCTCCTTTTTTTTGTTTATGACTGCAGGGTTTTTTCTTTGCAGTGAGGGAAATCTTGCCACTAAACAGGTGGTGTTCCTGCAGAGGCCTGTTAAATCCCCCTCAATCCGACAGAACAGCCAGGTACGGCAAAGACTTTCCGCTTAAATGGCGCAGGTTATAAACCGACGCCAAATTGATTTCAATTACAAGTTTAAAACAGATTGAAATTACTTTTAGCCGGACATGAAAACTTGTATACTTAAGTAATAAAAAAAACACACTGTTTTAGGAAAATAATCAACAGTGTAGTGATGTGAAGCGAATTGTTGATTATTTTGCAACGATAATGTCCAGTAGTGTTTTATTTCTCTTATACCACAGCAATCTGATGACAATGACCATTTATAGTTACTTTTCATGATGTGGAACATGTGTGAGACAAGAGAGTTCCTGATATCACTTGTGTTATTATTGCAGCTTTAAAGAGTTCTCAGTTCTTCTCACCAGCCTCTCTTTTAATTTTAATTTTTAAAAAAATTTAATACCTGAGACTCCTTCCTTATAGAAAGCTTGACCGCAAGATAAGCAGAAAAGCATTCACCCAGTCTTTTGAAGATAAGTTTGAAGTCCAACAAAGCAAAACTGGCTGTGCTCTCTGGATGGGAGGGATGGCATACTCTCTCTCTCCCCCCGTCAAATTACAGTGACACTAGCCAGTCATGGTTGGTACGTGTGGTATGATAGGGGAGAGCTGGCTAGTGGGTGTGAATTGGCCAACACCAAATTAGTATTATTACAAGCTCATTAATACAAACCTGTTCGAGGCCACAGCCAATCAGAATTCAACAGCACTGTGGTATAATTAATAATGCAACATTGTAGGAATGTTATTAAAATTTTACTTTTAAACATATTCTCAATTTTAGGTGACTTTATGAATGTGCAGACTCAGTCCCACTTAAACACAGGTGCTGTAGTAATCTCCTTCTGCCTCCTCTTGTGTCTCAGGGTAGCTGTACTCGGAGAGAGAAGGCCAGTCACTCTTTGAATCGAGGGATGGGAGCGGCTCACTCAGAGGAGCTTTCCCCCAGTTCAGGGGGCATGGGAGGATTCCCTCTGTTTGGAGGGGGCTATCCTAGCGCCCTGTCTCAGCTGGAGGAGGGCGGCTTCGAGCAGGACGACGGGGCAGCTGAGGTCACCTGTATGTGACCGACCCACACAACGAACAGTCTCAATAGAGAACTGGATCCAAGATGCTCAGCTCTGTGCTGTAGGAGAAAAGTTTTTTTTAATATCATGAATAATTTAGGTTAAGCTTCCTTGCATTTACTCTAAACCTATTCTTATATAGATAAACGTTTAGCACTTTTGATAATTTTCTAAAGCCATAATTTCTTAATGGGGTGGATTTCATCTCATTTTTATACCTTTTAGAGCAAGGCATGCCAGACCTACAAGTTAACCAGCTGCGTAGCACACATCCATCACACTACCAGGATATTCTGTAAAGGCTTCCAACACACATCTGCACTGTCACACACCTTCACTGTTTTGTTTTTGTTTTTTTTATTATTACTTTTGCACAATTCTCAGTTGATGTTTTTTCTCGTTCTTCACTAATTACACATCAGTCAGCATCTCTTGTCCTCCTGACACCTGCAAAGACTCGAAGCTACATGCTGACTTGGTCACCGAGGCTCATCTCGGCTCCTCTGCTGCTTCCTGCAGGATGAGAACGCTTAATTTGTGTATTTCAGACTTGCTTTTTATGGTACTGAGGATGCCCAGGCTTTGTGGTCAAAACAGTCAGGGAAAACGCTATCCTCTTTTGGATTTTAAAAGGTGTTTTTTTTTTTTTTTTTTTTTTAAAGGGCCAGGCCATGAAAAAGTACATTTTTCACATGCAGTGGCCCTAATGTGGTTCACCCCATCTGGAACCTGAAAAATATATATATCAGACTGGAGGCTGCGTATCTGTTTGCAGTTTTGAACTCAAGTGGTGCTATAGACGGTCCTGTTTTTTTTTTTTTTGTTGTTGTTAGTTCACAGTTCAAAAAGGTAAAGTAATGCACGGTGTAGTTCTCACACAAGTTCGTGTGGAAGGATTGTTAATGGAAACCGTGTTTCAGTAAAAGACCAGTGTGAGAACTATTCACTCATTCACTTCAGTATAGTACATGTTTCAAGTATTGTGTTTTTGGCTGGATCAGAGTGAGTCTGCAGGATATTTAACTTGACTTTGTACAGCATCGCTACTCCGAATGTTAACACTGATGGATTGTAGTCACGTTCAGAAAGACAGAAGGCTGTTAACATTCTGCATTTTGTACTTTTTTCCCCCTAGTGACTGTGTTTATCTTGCTTTAAATTACGCTATAAAGAAATACAGGTTGTAGAATATTATAATGCTGTATATAGGATTAATAAGCCATGCAATGCTGAGGTCCTTTTTTTCTTTAAGATAATTTTTTAAGTGACCAGTATAATCTACCAGTGTCAGTATTTTAAATAATGTAACTCAACACGTATTGTTGGAGTTAATATTTTATTAAAACAGATATTCCCTCATTTTGCTTGTCATTTTATACACTTTTGTTTTGCATGTCTAGTCATAACCATGACAAACATGAAAAGCTACTGAAGAATCGATTTGCTAGTACACTGAACAGTACAGCTCAGAGCCAGCTCTGGGTGTGAGGTGTGTTTTATTACTATCATAATGAAAATATCTAACTTCAGTTCATTTAAAAAAAAAAAAAAGAAAAGAAGAACCAGTTAGATAAAACACCTCCACCCACACAATAATTTAACAAGTAAAGAAAGGGTGAATATCACCACACTTGTTTATACAGAATGAAAAGAATCAAAGGAGAGACTCTTGCAGCTTATCAGATTCTTATGCAAGAGTAAGACGTATGTACAAGGGCCCTTCTCTGGATGTAACATGGAAAAAAAAAAAAAATGAAAGGGGGGGAAAGAAAAAAAAAAAAAAAACCCAAGCCTTAATTGTGTGTATCTGAATTCCAGTTGTTCAGGATGCTCTGCAGCGGTGGAGGTCAGGCTTCACTCTCTCCCGCAGAGCCGCTCTGGTTCTCCTCCTCCATGATGGGCACAATCAGGTTGTCCTTAGACATCAGGCTGTACTTCATCACAAAGCGGGTAAAGCGGTGACACAAAAACGTCTCATTCTGCAGGTGATGTGAACACAAGGGAGCGACATGCAATTATTGCCTGGGAATGAGACCACAAGTACCACTGTTCCTCAGTCAGAGGAACTTTCCTGGTATTCTCATCCAATAAAACACCATTAAGGGATTACTTCCAAAAAGGATACATGCAGTGCTACCATTAGAACAGGGCAGACACTCTAACCTAAGCACTGCCCAAAAGTGCTACCTAGCTTATTCCCAAATGCAAGGACTAAGAGTGGCAATAGTGTGTCCACTGTTGTAATGTGCCGTGGTTTTCCGCAATGTCAATGGAGTGAATCCTTGTACTCTACTGCCTTGGTTAAATATTGTCACAGGATGCCACCTACTGATCAAGCTAAAGAATGCCAGTCAAACATGATTTCCTTTAATTGTCTGTACATGCAGCGTTTCATGAGCCATAACCTTTTAGAGGTACAGAGAGAAAACAGCAACACACAATAGCAAAGAAAAATGTAATATGCCAAAACGAAAGTCTGCTGACCTCATATGTGTCGAATATTTGGCGATGGTGAAAGTAAGCATGGGAGAAGATCCTGTAGATGCGACGGCAAACTGAGCCTAACTTCGCCACTGACGATTCCTTAATGCTGACGCTGTACAGAGAACACACTCATAAGCACAGCATACTGATTCTCTCCAGTAGTGTAAAAAAAAACAACTATCACACACAATTAATGTAGTGCAAATCAAACTAGCTTTCAGCCACACAGAAATATGCTACTATGAGGAGGACTGAAAAGTGGTAGAAACCATCATTTGTATGTTTTGCCTTGTAAATGTTCGAACAAATGTCTGACCAGTTTATCCACAATCTATAATACAAGGAATGTGTGGAAGCACTCACCGACTAGGGAAATACTTATTGCTGTTGAGAAGGCAAGCTGCGCCGTCCAGAGTGTGTCTGGTGTAGTCAATGGCAGGACACTGAAGAGGAGAAAGAGAAAGAAACATGTGACATGCTGTTAGAAAGTGATCCTGTAGTAGCTTTCAGGTACTGTTAGCATGGTTTACGTGTCCTGTTACAGTTTGAGGCACCACAATGATATCAGGGAAGAGTCATGGATTATCGGAGTTTACTCTCATTACAGAAATGTAAGGAGCTGGTTCGACAAGTGTTCCTTTCAATGACAGAAATTGGAAAGTCCGTATCAGAGATCAGAGAAGTCAGGTGTGTCTGAAACAGAAGACTCATTGTAAGGTAGCACTTCGATAGTTAAGAAGATACCTGTTAGAAAACCTGTTAGGTTTGAGATTTCAAAGGCGGCATACTCTACCACGTGTGCAGGTTCCCGATATACGGTACAGTCACTAAACCTAAAGTCCATTAGTGAATATTCCATGACTACGCCAGTCAGTTCTTGCTACAAACTGTTGTTGTTCTTTCAGCTGCTCTCGTTAGGGGTCGCCACATTGGCTCGTCGGTCCGCATGTTTGATTTGGCACAGGTTTTACGCCGAGTGCCCTTCCTGACGCAACCCTTCCCATTTTATTCAGGCTTGGGACCGGCACTGGTACACTCTGGTCCTGCCGGGGAATCGAACCCAGGCTGCGGAGGTGAGAGCGTGGGATCCTTAGCCGAGTTCTTGCTAGAAATTCAATTTCTAAGTTTCTAAAAAGTCAAAAGTAATTACAGATTATTTCTCCCCGTGTTCATGTGTGTTTCCTCCGTGTCCTCCTCCCGTCTGCCAAAAACATGACAGCAGGTTGACTGCCCCCATGTGTGAACGTTTGTGCATAGTGCCCTATAATACAGGCTGGCTGATTATGACACTGCATTATGGGATATGTAGCACTGCAAAGCACTGCATCTTTTATGTTTCGGACACACGTTATTACTCACTTCTTTTGGAGTCTTGTGGGCGGCACAAAGAAAGATCCACTGCTCAGTGGCGGTCATCTGGGTACACGTGTCTGGGTGGCACTCACTCTGCCCGCACAAAGTGCAGGAACAAACCGTTAAAAGGGAAACAGAGACAATTAGTCAGCACACAAAGGCACAAAATTGTGTCAGCATGGGTGGTGCCGGTAACTGTTTGTGCAGTACCTGATGACTGAGCATTACTTTATACAATGTTCAGATTACACCTGGTGATTACCTGGAGTTTTACAGCCAAGCCGTTGAGTTCCAAACAAAATTGCCTATAAAACAATGAAACATGTCGCTGAGAAAAAAAGAAAAACAGACTCTGAAGTCTGTAGCATGCATAATTGAGATTTCATTATACCACTGTCAGCTGAGCTGCATGCAATCAAGCACATATACTGTGTTACTGAATAGAACAAGGTGTGTGTGTGTGTGTGTGTGTGTCTTGTGCCGCCTCATCAGTGTTGTTTCACTGTATTTCGAATAAAAGTGAAAGTTACCTGAGATGTTCGTACTTCCACACTCCTTCATCCTGTCCTTCTGGAGGCTCCAAGATCTTCTCTATGTTGGAGCAGTCCGAGCGAATGTTTTGCTGGATATACTAAGAAGGTCACAACAGAGACTGCTATCAACTTGTTACATCATAACACAGGCATAAAGAGCAACGTAAAGCAAGTGCTGTTATAGGAAAATAATCAACAACAGTGTGTGACGCGATACCGTTACTACCCTGTTGATTATTTTTCTATAAAATCACATCCTGAATTGTTTTATTCCTCTTATTCCATAACTATTTGCCAAAAAAATTTTCATTAAAATACATCATACTATTTTTTTTTTTATAGTTTATGATTATATTTCTCTCACACTTCATCTTACTTTTTTGTTTGTGTAAAGCTGCTTTGAGACAATGACATTGTAAAAAGCGCTATACAAATAAACTGAATTGAATTATATTTAATGTTGTCCACTGTCTAGTTCCTGTTATCATTTCCTTTATAGCAGTTATAAACAGTTAATAAGTTAATAAGAGACAACTGCAGCATGGGACAGAGAAACTGCTCCCACGATGAAACTGAAAAACCGAACGCTAACATCGGCGACTCCTTCCAAAAATGTTAAATCGTCCCCCCACAGAAAGCTTCACCATAATCAACAATTTATACTTTTCTTTGTTAAAGAACACTTTTTTAAAAATCTGTTTTTTTATTATTAGGCCTCGATTACGTCCGCCACACAGGCCATTCCCTGTTGCTATAAAAGCAATAACTTATTACCACAAGCACATTTATATAAACCTATCATTCACGTTACAGTTGGAACCACTGTCCAAGTCATGTGTTTATATAAAATTAATCCACACCTTCTAAATCCAAGGTTTTCCAAGTGTGGTCCAGGGACACCCATGAGTCCATGAAGCACAGCCAGGAGGTCCAAGGTTTTTTTTTTTGGTTTTTTTTAGGCTTAAAGTTCAGGAATGGAAAGCTCTATGGCTCCAAAGAAATATTACAGTATTACTGAAAAAAAATGCTTATAATATTCATGAAATATATCCATACTGAAGTGGGATTTGTTTTACATTATCACTGGCTACAAAAGGTTTTGGAAGCAATGATCTAATTAACCAGATTGGAGAATTCAACAGTATAGAACACACCGTGAAGTCATCCCTCACTTGAAATACATTAAAAGTATGTGGACACCTGACCATCACACCTATATGCAGTGCTTCCCCAAAGCAACAACTGTATATATCTTTGTATGCTGTATCATTAAGTATGGTGACCCATACTCAGAATTTGTGTTTAACTGTGCACACACACACACACACACAGTAGTGAACACACACCCGGAGCAGTGGGCAGCCTTTTTTGCTGGGGCCCGGGGAACAGTTGGGGGTTCGGTGCCTCAAGGGTCTCACCTCAGTCGTGGTATTGAGGGTGGAAGAGAGCGCTGGTCATTCACTCCCCCCATCTACAATCCCTGCCAGACCTGAGACTCGAACGCATGACCTTCAGGTTCACCTTCGGGTTGCAAGTCCGACTCTCTAACCATTAGGCCACGACAGATTCCCTTCACTGGAACTAAAAGGCCCAAACATGTTCCAGCATGACAATGCTCCTGTGCACAAAGCGAGCTCCATGAAGACATGGTTTGCCAAGTTTGGAGTGGAAGAACTTGAGTGGCCTGCAAAGAACTTCAAAGAGCTGAACACTGAACTGAACCCCAGACCTCCTCGCTTGGTATCAGTGCCTGACCTCACTAATGCTCTTGTGGCTGAATGAGCACAAATTCCCACAGCCACGCTCCAAAATCCAAAGGAAAGCCTTCCCAGAAAAGTGGATGACTAAACCTGCAATGTTTAGAATGTGTCCACAAACATCTGGCAATATAATGTACATCCCTCACTTATAAGCAAGCCTGCACAAAGTACAATAAGTTTAGACTTTAAAGGTTTAGTTTTGAGCAAGGCCCACCTGTTGCACTGCCAGAGTGCTGTCCATCTCCTCAAAAGACTCATCGGGCCAGCTGTAGAAGTCCTGGCAAAGTGGAGAAAACATACCGCTGTAAGATTAAATGCTCCAGAGTGAGTCATAAACATGCCTGGAAGAAATCTGAAGGTTCAGGACACATTAAAACACCATTAAAGGCAAATCGTGTACTAACTGAGGACACGTATTAATGTAAGTTAGTGTTTGTCTCGCTGGATAAGAGCACTAACTGCCCTGCTGAAAAAAAACAACAGAAACCCTCATAGAATTTGTAATGGATTTAATGGTTATGATGGAAATTGTATTGGGTTTAATGGATTCTGTAACAGTCCCTGTGGGTCTCTACTGGTAATCTGTTGCCTTCTACTGGTGGCATGTTATGTCTAATGGATACCATTAAAGACCAGTAATGGTTTGAATGGTTAGCTGATGGTTTGTGATAGTATTTGTAGTGGAAACCTTTAAAATTTCTGTAATGGTTTCTATTGGGTTTTTTTTTTTGCTTTCTTTCTTTCAGTAGAGTGGTGTGATGGCTAGCTGGCTATCAAACAAACTAACCACTAAAAAACATGGATCTAGGCGTACTACAGTCCTAAATCAACAAAGTAGCTGGCTAAGCAGTGTGTCTGTTTACAGTTAGCATTCAGCTAACTGGCTAATATATACTGCGAGATAAAGAGTGTTGAGTCTGACACGATGAGATGAAGTAAAGACTATCTAACCAACTGATTAGTTATAACCACTTTATCAGAGCACAGTGGGAAAGGGAGTGGCATTGAGCCACTGGGAGACTGAGCTTAGCGTCCATAGCCAGTAATCTGAACAAACCTAATCAGTAGGCTAAGCTAACCTGCTAACGCTAGCGAGCCGTGTTTCAAGCCACCTAGCCACCCGTAACATTGCCTTGGTCGAGGTTAAATTGTATGGATATTTTCTCTACATGTTTCTTGGGTAAATGGCTTATCTAAATGAACCGCCGGAGGTGGTGTACCTTCGCCTTGGTGCCCGGTCTGTTCCTCCTCAGAACGGTTGTCCCCTCCGCCATGACCATCTCGACCGACTTAATGGCGTGCGCGCGCCCCTAGCGGTCACCTGTGGTACTGCTACTGCTCTACAGCGCCGGAGTAAACGTTACATTACATGCACATTGTTACCAACTTAGCGACTCTTCAGACACCTTTAGAGACCTTTCTTTCCTTGTCAGAAAATAAAAACGCCTAGCGACAAATCTAGCGACTTTTTGGAGGACGTCAGGCGACGTCGCGGTTTTAAAATGGGGCTGTGAGCAGGTAACATGTTAGTCTTAATGAGCCGTGTTTCAGTCACTATTTCATACTCGTTCCGCTGTCTGACAACAGAAACAGAAAAAATATGTAAATGAAAACAGTTTTACTGGGAATTTGGCTGTATTAAAATACAGTATGTGAGCACAGTGAGTAGGAGAGAGGCTAACACATGTAAAGGGCTGACACTAGGCAGAAAGCAAATGCGTTATGAATATGCTAATTAGCGTAGGACGTCATCTAGCGACGTTTAGCGACTTGTCGAACAGGCTTTAGCTACTTTCTGTTGAAAGAAGTTAATAACAGTGGACATACGGATCCTGTATAAGGTAAAATGTGGCCATGAAGGGATGCACATGGTAAACAACAATACTCAAATGTGTGGCTGTAGCATTCAAGTGATGACTGATTGGTATTAATGGGCCCAAAGTGTGCCAAGAAAACATTCCCCACATCATTACACCACCTCCACCAGCATGGACTGTTGACACAAGGCAGGCTGGGTCCATGGATTCATGCTGTTGGCACCAAATTCAGTCCCTACAATCTACAATTCATCAGAACAGGCTACATTTTTCCTGTTCTTTTTCCGGTGAGTCTGTGCCCATGATAACTTCAGATTCTTGTTCTTGGCTGACAGGAGAGGAACCTGATGTGGTCTTCTGCTGTTGTAGCTCATCCACAACAAGGTTTGATGTGTTGTGTGTTCTGAGATGCTTTTCTGCTCACCATGGTTGTAAAGAGTGCTTATTTGTGTTACTATAGACTTCCAGTCAGCTCAGACCAGTCTGGACATTCTTCTCTGATCTCTCTCATCAACAAGGTGTTTCAGCCTGCAGAATCTGTGCACACAGGATGTTTTTTGTTTTTCACACCATTCTGTGTAAACTCTAGAGACTGCTTTGTGTGAAAATCCCACGAGATCAGCAGTTTCTGAAATACGCAAACCAGCCCATCTGGCACCAACACCCATGCCACGGTTAGTTACAGAGATCAGATTTTTTTAATCATTCTGATGTTTGATGTGAACAATAACTGAAGGTCTTGACCTGTATCTGCATGATTTTATGTGCTGTGCTGCTGCCACATGATTGGCTGATTGGATAACTGCATAAATGAGCAGGTATACAGGTGTTCCTATTAAAGTGGACAGCGAATGTGTATACATATATATAGATAGATATACAGTCAGGTCCGGAAGTATTTGGACAATGACAGAGTTTTTGTGATTTTGCCTTTATACACCACCACAATGGATTTGAAATAAAACAATCAAGATGTGCTCAAAGTGTAGACTTTCAGCTTTATTTTAAGAGGTTCCACAAAAATATGGCATTTATCATTTAGGAATTACAGCCATTTTCAGCAAAGTACCTCCATTTTCAGGAGCTCAAAGGTATTTGGACAATTGACTGACAAGAAGTTAACTGACCAGGTGCAGTCCATTCCCTCATTACTTCATGACAAATGAAGCAGATAAAAGGTCTGGAGTTAATATCAGGTATTAAAGTTTATTATGCATGAGTTTAGTTTAAATATGTACACACTGTATGCATGAATAAGTGTAATATGCACAATGTTAGTCATTTAGTTTAAGCACACATCATTTATTAAAGCCATAAAGATGTGAATATTGCGATTTTTAATTTGTTGGTTCTAAATTCAACAATATGAAATATGAAACAATAATGAAAACTTCACGTAAAAAATTCAAGCAGTTGAAAATTCAGAGAAAACATCTGGGATGCTCTGTAAGAGCAAACGAGCCAGACGCTAATTGAACTCAATCCTGGCCTAATCGCAACACACCTCTGTATTCATAGAAGTGGGCTTCATTTCTTTCTCCCATTTTATGCAGATGCATGGTACCATGGAGGAGAAACAGTTTCAAGCAGCAAGCCCAAGTTAATTCATATCTGTATAAAAAGTCCAATATACAGTAATTTAAAAACAGATTTTGGTGGTCAGTTATGTTAGTTATCTTTTATTGTTGTATTATTTTGCAATTATTTTCCAATTATTATGGTGAACTAATAAAATAAACTTAGTACAAAAGAATGCTTTAAGAAAACACTTTGGGATGTGCTGTTGTAGGAAAGTAATAAACTCCTGGGCAGTAAGAGCATCGCACCAGCCTGTTATTAGTTACCTGAAATGTGTAAATTGCAGGACATAGTGAGCACACCTTTCTCTTAAGAGCTTTATTAGGAATGTTATCATGTAGCTATATATTATGAGCCTTTTGGCCTTGGTTATCAAAGTGGACTAATAATAAACTTATTATAAATGAGTGCAAATATGACCTGTGTGTCATTATCCAAGCATATGCACTACTATAGGAGACTACAAAATAAGGCTGCATTAAACTAAACCAGTGCTAGACTCTCACTGCACTCCGGTAAGCATTAAACAGGCTGCTATACTGAATACGAGACAACCTCGCAGCACATTTATTCAGTCTCAAAGTCAGGCAAGACATCAAGAGTCCCCCAAATTCACTTTATTAATATAACAAAGTATGATCGTGATTATTTACAATTGACAACATAGAAAAGAAACCAAAAAAAAAAAAAAACAGGAAAAAGAAGCAACCACTCCTCTGGGATTACAAGTGTGGCTATAATGGACACTATCAGGGATTACTCAACATATTTTCCTAGAATATCTGCATCGCGGAACAGGAAATAGTCCTAGAATTGAAAATCAATGATTAGAACAGGTTTCATGAATGTTTTCGAGCAGAATCAAATTATCACAAATTTATCACAATACAGGAAGACAAGTACCTTATCATCAAGAACCACCTTCGTGCCTCCGTATTCTGGTAGCAGAACCTTCTCTCCAACATTCACACTAACAGGCATTACAGCTCCATTCTGCCAGAAAAGGCAATGATATGATTTTAAAAATCTCCCCGCACAAAACGGGACATAAAAGAAACATTTTAGTGATTATACACACCTTGTTGGTGGTTCCAGGTCCCACAGCCACCACTGTGGCCTGCAGCACTTTGCCTTGAGACTTCTCTGGAATCATGATGCCTCCTTTCGTCACAGTCTCTGCTGCTAACCGTTCCACCAACACTCGGTCGAACATGGGAAGAAATTTCCGGAAAGCCTTAGCCTAAGGAAAGGTAAAAGATAATAACCGGGTGAGACATGTCTTGTGAGACGATATGAAACAATGGTCACCTCCACATTAGCTCCAGCAGAGGGCAGAGGGCACTACAGACTGCAGAATTACACACATTTCATTCATTCATCTTGTGTAAATGCATTATCCTGGTCAGGGTCGCTGTGAATCCTGTCCTAGGAACACTGATTACACCCTGGATGGGACGCCAGTCCATCACAAACTGCTTGTCTCACTGAGCCTAATTTTGAAAACCCTTAAGGCCACAGAACGAGAGATTTGTTACACCAGCTGCATATAACAAATGTGCCCATGTCCTTGAGTGAAGGTCATGTGCGAGGGAGGGGAGTATCAAGGACAGAGTACTATGAGGGGGATAGGGAGGAGGGATAGAATTTGGAGGCTTTGTAAATGTTTACCAATTTGGTGAAGGACAAAGGACACTGACACCAAGATAATCCTCTAAGGCTAAAGCAGACAAAAATTTCTGGAAAAAACTGGCTGGTGAAGAAAAGAAAAAAAAAAAAGCTGAGGGGAGAGTTAGAGGGAGAGGCAACGCAAACTCCCTCAACATTTACATTCATTCATTCAGCAGTTTTTATACAAATCAACTTACAAGCACACAACTATTACCAGAGCCAGTCTGGATGCATGTGTCCACAACTGGTTTATTATTATTATTTTTTTTACAGGAATAGACTAGGAGTTGCAGAAAGTCCACATGACATGAAATAAGATGAGGACTTGACATGTAAAATCTAAGATGATTAACCACCGAACAAAGGGTTCTTAGTGGATCTCAGAATGCTCCTTAATCTATGTCCACTACACAAGATGTGACCTGATGGCTTCTCTATCGGAGGTGATGCACAGAGAATCCAGGATTTTTATTATTATTATTATGGTATTAAAATAATGTTACAAGTAAAGATTAAGTTAAAAAAAAAAAAAAAAAACATTATTTAACATACTAGATAACATAGTCTGAAAAGAGAGGGGGGAGGGAGACAACGAATTATCTTCCTTTTTTCCAAATGGAGAATCCAGGATTCACCTCACGTGCGACGCGGTGCGACGAGATGTGACGTGCAATAACCCGGAAGTGGATGTAGACAGAGCGCGCGCACGTACGACTCACCTGTGTCAGTGCCGTTTTTATTTATTTATTTATTTATCTATCTATTTATCTACTTAATTAGTTAACAGTTGAACATATAAAAAATGAACAGACATAATCAGTGACCATGTGAGAGCTGCACAGATTGGCAGAAGCTAGCTAGCATTAAAAAAAAAAAAAAAGCTGGCAGTCCAGCAGCTGTAGAGCAGTTTATAAAATCAAGGACGTATACCAGTTATTAAATCGTGTGCTAATCCTTTACACCCATGTTAGAGAGCATAAATGTCTCCAGATCCTATCCAGAAAGTCTCGGAACCTCAAAATACATGAAGGATTTTATCAAAAGATCCAGCAATATGATCCATGTTACTATTTCTAATTCTCATCGGGTACTGATGGCTGCATGATGACCTTGCCGGGTACATCATCACTGCACTGTGTGTTAACTCGCCAAACTGATAGCTGAGGAGAAAAAAAAAAAGACAGATCCTCTTCTGGTAGTTAGATTTAATATCGAGAAAAGAAAGTTAGCTGTCTCACTAAAATAATAAGAACATATCAATAGTCTTCTTACCATGTCTGCAGTGAATCTTTAGCAGCTCTAGGTCCTAGCTGAGTGAAAGAGCAAAGAAAAGCGAGTGGCACTGAGGAGACACCACGGCGAGCGACCCACGTGAAGAAAGCTCTAGAAGCCCAGCGCGCATGCGCGAAACTGCACGCTGCCTGAACAGAATAGTACAGGATTATTATTATTATTAATATTAATTCTGTGCAAACCAATGAATGTATGCTGGCTTGTATGCTCAGTACCTCTGAACATTTAGTTTAGGAGATATTGAAGAAATGTCGAATAGGCATTGCTAAAACGTTATTTTAGCAGTGCACCCTGCACAGGGATGACTCAATGTCAACCCCTGACCTCGCGTTTTTTTTTTTCTCCAATAGCATTCGAGAAAATTCTGGAAGTCCGGGCCCGGGAACGAGCATAAATACTGTTTATTTACTAATATTGTATAATATATAGAGTTCTTTTTGTGTCTTTTTTTATTTCAGTAGGCATTGAAGGATATAATACGATATCATAATAGTAGTTTGTGTTAAAATTTTCTTTTAAAAAGTGTTAATTATGAGTAACAAATGGTTATTCAGGTTTCGGGGCGGGCCGGTTTGTTACCCGGATGTAGAAGCCCATGTGCGTTGCAGTGGAGCTACTTGAATTGCAGCAGGAGCTCACTCCTTGCGTTATATCGTTCTCTCTCCTCCAGCCGCTTGCTTCGGTTCCAGGCATTGCTTAAGTAAGTTTTATCACATTATCACGATGCAGATTTATTTACACAATAGAGTACAAATGACATTTATTCTATAGGATGTTTAAATTAAATCTATAAGCTTTGCAAAAGTAGTAGTAGTAGTATGTAGCATATAATTTGATGTATAATAATAAAGCCAAGGTTGTGTTAAACAGACGCATTAATGAAGCTCTGTATGAACCCAATGCTTGTTCTGTATTAAGTTGTGCTGCATGATCGCGAAATTTCCGAGTATTACACCTGCTTTAATGATAAAGATTAACCAGGTGAATAATTGGCCATGTTGGGAAATTAACGCCAGTAAACACAATTTAGCAAATATTAGATGTTTAACGGTGCTAAAACCTTTGTTTCAGGAACCTTTAGTGGTTATAGTCATATGCACGATTATACCATCTCACTACTCTTCTGCATTAGCTAGCTAGCAGCTATGCTACCCAATTTATATTACATGAGTGTATGTGTTTGTGGCAGACACTTTTCCTCCAGAAGACCTTGCTCTAGAGCTCAGCCCTCACAGGCCAGGGACCTGAACCCACAACCTTCTCTGAGCTAACATTACCATTCAGTGTTCGACTGGGAACTCAGTGTCGGCTCGCTAACAAAAGAAACTTGTGCTGTGCTTTCTTCTACACATTACAGCACCTTCTGTATGATCTTTAACACGGTTTTAATATTTTTCTGAGCCGGTCGTGCTGCTAGTGTGTGCTCTGGCTAACGCGAGGCTGGTAGACGGCGCTTCCGGTCTTGTTGCCATGAGGACGTTGAGCTTGACCTTGTGACGCATGACCTGCACACACGTGGGCCAGAGGGAGCCACGTGAATGAAGCATCCTGTAGTTTTAAGAAAGCTCGGAGACAGTGGTGTATATAACAGGCTCATAATTGATGATTAATGTTGGATAGAATTGATTGATTTTGATGATAAAGCTGTGATCTTGATGAAATGTGGCTCATTGGAAGCAAGCTCACTATAGGAGGAGAAGCCCCGCTTCCCTCACCCAATGGACTGCAGTTCAGTTAAGCACCGGTAGGGGCGCCAGGTGGCATCTCTGACTTGTGTGGTCATGTGACTTTTTTAAATTTGAATTAGAGATCAAAGCTGGGTGGATTATCTAGATTTTTTCAGATTTGACCGAAAAAAGTCTCATCAGCTGTTTGTGTTGTTTTTCAGAGATGCTGCGCTTGCCCAGTGTGATGAGGCAGATGAGGCCAGTGTGCAGGGCTCTAGCTCCACACCTCACCCGCGCCTATGCCAAGGACGTGAAGTTTGGAGCTGATGCCCGGGCGCTCATGCTCCAGGGAGTGGACCTGTTGGCAGATGCAGTGGCCGTCACTATGGGACCAAAGGTTAGTTTGTTGTTCGCTTGTTTGATGACTTTGTGGAAAAACACCAAATAATGATCTTAAAATATATTAAATACACACTGGTACACTTTTCATGTAACATGGTTAAAGGTTGGCATGCGTTATTATAGGAATTATTTTACGTGAGCATATGTATAATTGTACAATATATTAGTATTGGTAATAGATGTCAGTATTAATTTTAGAGTATCCAGACAACATTGTTTTATATTTTACAGAAATAGTGACTGGGCACTGGATAGTGTTTGATGTACTTCCTTTGCACTCCATCTTTGTTTGTAGATTATATAATTGATTTGTTTCTGGGATAGCTTTTAGAAAAGAGCTTCAGTTTGTATATGTCCTAATGTCTTCGTCATTCATCAGGGTCGCACAGTTATCATTGAGCAGAGCTGGGGCAGCCCAAAGGTCACCAAAGACGGCGTCACAGTTGCCAAAAGCATTGACCTTAAAGACAAGTACAAGAACATCGGGGCCAAGCTGGTGCAGGATGTGGCTAATAACACAAACGAGGAGGCAGGTGACGGCACCACCACCGCCACTGTACTGGCACGGGCCATTGCCAAGGAGGGCTTCGACACCATCAGCAAAGGCGCCAATCCCGTAGAGATCCGCAGAGGAGTCATGCTCGCTGTGGAGACGGTCATCAACGAGCTCAAGAAGCTGTCCAAACCAGTCACTACACCTGAGGAAATTGCTCAGGTAAGAGTTTGAACGTGTAACATCATTAATGGAAGGGATTGTGTTCTGTATAGAGCTGGATTAATACTTTAGTCTGTTGACTGTAAAGTATTTCTCCTTCATACTCACAGGTAGCTACTATTTCTGCCAATGGAGACACTGAAGTCGGTACGATCATCTCTAATGCCATGAAGAAAGTGGGACGTAAAGGAGTGATCACTGTAAAGGTATGTGTTTCTCTGCTTGCTCAGTTAATTATTTACACGTGTTGAACATTTCCCTGATTGTTGACTCTTCTTTGTCATCCAGGATGGCAAAACTCTGCATGATGAGCTGGAGATCATTGAAGGCATGAAGTTTGACCGTGGCTACATCTCACCCTACTTCATCAACACAGCTAAAGGTCAGTATATACACAGTACAGTCCTTGAAACACATCTGGTGTAATTATTCCAAAACTCTCCTTCACCCAGTATCTACTGTTTGTTCTCTATAGGTCAGAAGTGCGAGTTCCAGGATGCCTACGTGCTTCTGAGTGAGAAGAAGATATCCAGCGTCCAGAGCATTGTGCCAGCCCTGGAGATTGCCAACCAGCACCGTAAACCCCTGGTCATTGTGGCCGAGGATGTAGATGGAGAGGCCCTTAGCACTCTTGTCCTCAACAGGTTTGTCATTTTTTGCTCCCTAGGATTTGCGTAAGTGTTGGGTGGGTTATCAGGGCTCAGCGGTTAAGAGGCTCTGAGCTACCACTGCTCCATGGGTGCCATATCATTGCTACACACTGACCCCCAGCTCCTTCTACGCTAGCATACTCAAAGGAAATAATTTTAACATACAAGACATGTGTCTATGTATAAGGACAATAAAGGTAGTCTTTTTCTGTCTCGTGTATGCCCTGGAGTTTTTAAAAGCTTGTTCTAAATAAAGCTCTTTGTAAATACTTAAATTTCTATTTCTGTTCTTAAAACTGTCCTGTTAATTAGAACAGTCAGGTTGTAACATGTATTTAACTCCTCCAGGTTGAAGGTTGGACTGCAGGTTGTGGCAGTAAAGGCCCCAGGCTTCGGAGACAACAGGAAGAACCAGCTGAGAGACATGGCAATTGCTACTGGAGGAACTGTATGTGTTTTAATCAAAGACATCTTCATGTCTTCCAGATTCAACTTAGACTGTGCAAAGTTATGATGTACGCCTCTCTGTTCATTCAGGTGTTTGGCGACGAGACTGTCAGCCTAGCTATCGAGGACATCCAGGCGCACGACTTTGGCCGTGTGGGCGAGGTAGTCGTGACCAAGGATGACACCATGCTGCTGAAGGGCCAGGGTGACCCAGCTGCCGTCGAGAAACGTGTCCTCGAGATCGCCGAGCAGCTGGAGAGCACCACCAGCGACTACGAGAAGGAGAAACTCAACGAGCGCCTGGCCAAGCTCTCTGATGGTGTGGCTGTACTCAAGGTAAGGAAGCAGGCTCAAAAATGTTTTTTGGCTATTTAACTGCAACACAGCGGGGTAAGACTGGTCCATCTGCTCTGCTGTAGGTTGGTGGAACGAGTGACGTGGAGGTGAATGAGAAGAAAGACAGAGTGACTGATGCTCTGAACGCCACTAGGGCTGCTGTCGAAGAGGGCATTGTTCCCGGAGGTGGCTGCGCTCTCCTGCGTTGCATGCCTGCCCTGGACACCATCAAACCCATCAACGATGACCAGAAGATCGGTAAGTCTTCTGAGAAAAGTACTGAATTAAAGGTTGTAAAGTTGATGTAGTATTTGGGTGTGGTCTTGACAAATACAAATGTTCGTTTCCCAGGTATCGACATCATCCGCAGAGCGCTGCGCATCCCTGCTATGACCATTGCCAAGAATGCAGGAGTGGAGGGTTCTCTGGTGGTGGAAAAAATCCTGCAGAGTGGCCCTGAGATCGGCTATGACGCCCTTCACGGCGAGTACGTCAACATGGTGGACAGAGGAATCATCGACCCTACAAAGGTGTGTTACAGATGATAGCTGTTGAAGATTTTTTTTTTTTTTTTTTTAATTCCTGCATGGTAAGAATGATCCCTGAACACAAAAATGAAAAGTGCCCTCCTCTGTGAATGGAAGGACACTGCAGATGTGCTAATAGTCTCTCTGGCTCCCCCTGCAGGTGGTAAGGACAGCACTGCTGGACGCTGCTGGTGTTGCATCCCTGCTCTCAACGGCGGAGGCTGTGGTCACGGAGTTGCCCAAGGAGGAGAAGGAAATGCCAGGAGGAATGGGCGGTATGGGTGGTATGGGCGGTATGGGTGGTATGGGATTCTAAACTCCACTACCACATGTGCCATACAGACTTTAAGGTAGGGAGGGTGAGGGCAGGGGGCACAGGTTGACCCTTCCCTTGCACCCCCGTACCTGCCCAGGAGTGTGACAATACGGAAGAAATGGATGACACCCCCCCCATCTCGCATTCTTCTAAAAAACCAAGTCTGATCTCGCCTCTCCACTCGAGGCTGAAGCTGACCTGACCCTGTTGCTCAGAAGACAAGCATCACTTGACCAGACTCTGCCTGTGTGATCAGTCCATACTCAACATGCTCAGTTTAATCAGTGGTTAATAATGGAAAGCAGCAATAGTGCTCTTAATTTGTCCTATTTATACACTGAGTGAATTAGTATTAAGGCTGGAGTACTTGTTGCTGAATGTGAATCTGTTGTTGTTCTGTGAGGAAAAAAAAAAAAAAAAAAAAAAAAAAAGCTTCAGAAGCAACACATGAGGGTTGAAATCTGCCTTTAAATGGAGAACCACATTGTTTTGAGGAACTTGAGCCAGATGTCAGCAAATTCCTTAATTATTTTTTTTTTTGTCCAGTTTGTCTTTTTTGTATACATGTCATGTTTACACCCGTTCTAAACATTCACTTGTCGGTCAAGACAATTAAAAGTATCTCACTGAAGACTTGCATGCTTGGGGTTGTTCTTGATGTAAATAAATAATACTAAAAATGCTGAAATGCTAAAACGAGCTGCTCGCATAGAATACCAGGAAATGGATCCGAGTTTGTCGAGTGTTAGGCCTAGATTCTGTGTCACTTGTCTTTGTCTGATGGGTTTGTGGGGGTTGGTGTTTCTTCAGCCGTGATTGGATTGGAGCTATTGGAAAAGGATTTAGCAGAAATTTGTTGGACAGCAGTTTTAAAGAAGCCGTACGCAAGCTTACCACAATGCACATCCTCCTAGGTATGTCCAGTGATGGTATTGAGACTGCTATTCAGCATCGAATAACATTCATAATGAATAATCCTCTGGCTTTTTTTTTCCCAATTAAAGAAAGTTAAATGTGTGACAGTAATCAACAAATGTTTTGTACAATGGTTATTAGTAATTGTTTTTTTTTTTTTTTTTATTTAATAAAAAGTAATATTCTAAAAGAACTGGTGTGCTCAAAAGATGTGACCCCTTTTTAAAAAAGTGCTGTATGCCAATAATCTCACCTGGGTGTTAAGGTTTTTTTGTTTGTTTGTTTTTAAAAAGGGCAAGGCTTGCTTGTTACAGATAGTTTGGCAGTTGCAGGTTTCTAAAAGTGTTATAATGGTGCAATGTCAAGCTTCTAGAGTTTCTAGATGTAGAATGATCAGTTTCTGTTTAAGTCATGGACACACCTGCAAGTTATTCGCCAATTATAATGCCCCTTAAACACAAACTACCTTGTTTTATCTAGTGACCTTTTTCAATAACACCATGTTTGACTACCATCAGACAGACATACTGTTGTTCTGTTTCTCTACAGGTGAAGAGAAAACCCCTAGGACCTTCTGATTTTATTAGAACAAAACTACAGCTTGTCTAGCCCGTTTGTCGTTCTGGAGAAAAGTTTTATGTATATTGGCATATCATGTATGTCTCACATTCTCCAGACTTGTTTATTTTCACTCAATTATATGCAACATTGTAATGTAAAGTTAAGAGCACACTATCCATCCACCAGCTGTTGTGAAGCGCATAGCTAGAGGTGTCTAATATTATCTCTCACATGACCCATCTATTTGAAGGTGAAACTAGTCTGAACTAGATGCTGGCAAACAAGACACTGCATAGAGACCACACCACACAAGAAGGCTGTTTTTTTTTTTTTTTTTTAAATATAAAAATAGTTTATAAACCATGCAGGCAGAATACATATTTGCCACAACACTCATTGAACACCCCAATCAAAACTACTAAAACAAAGCCTCACTACATGAAACAAAAACAAAAATCTATTATACACTGTAGTCTAGTCTGTGGTCTTACATTAGTTATATACATGTGGTTTTTCCCATAACCAAAATAAATATATCATATGATGTCTATGAATATAGGTTGGAAGACAACGATAAATAATGTGTGATGTGCTAGGTTCAAAAGCAGTAAGGGCATGCAGGTCGATTGGAATCTTGAAGGTCTAAGCTTGCAGATAACCTCACTTTACAGCAATCTCATGAGAGCCATGAAGTGTATTTACCCATCAGCTCCCTGAGTTTGGGCCCCTTTAGTAAAGGTGCAAGGATCTATCTGTTAAAAAAAAATCAAACTTTACAAATATATTGCACACTTTTACAATAAAACATTTGTCCCTTGATTCGGACACTTATTGAGACACACCATAAGATGTTACATATTGTGCTCCCATCAATGAACGTTCAGCAGTTAAAACTATATACATGTGCCAACTTCACATCCCTCCTCCAGACTTGGCAACCATGTCACCTCACTGCACAGGGAAGAAGTTATTACTGTGCGAGTGAGGGGTTTGTAATATGTTCGATTTCTCATAGCACTTGTGTCATGGATAGCCCTACTGATGCTGGTGTGGAAGGATTTCTGCCTGTCAGTCTTACACGCAGCACTGACTGAATGCATGCCTTCAGCCACTGCAGCAGGCAAAGCATGCATACAGCGTACCCTTTATATACAGGGCGCTCAAATCAAGTCTCCTTCCGAGTTTGTGAACAAAAAAAAAAATAGACATGATTGAAAAAAAAATACTGGTGCTGATTATGGGCGGTGCACAATGCCCTCCACCCCAGTTCTTCTTAAATTGTTTTTGTGTTTATTTAAAAAAAAAAAAAAAAAAAAAACACATGCCAAAAGCTTACAACACGATTGAAATAGTAACTTAGACTCTTGTGAAAAACAAGCCCGGTTCAATCCTACCGAAATCCCAATCCCACACATGCCAAATAACCGTCTCCACCTCTTCTGCACCTTTCACAAAACCAATATCTGTTCACTGAGCTCTTGACAGACCTTCCACATTGTCCAGGTGCCATTAAACAGTATGGCTCAAAGTGCAGTTCTGAAATGTTATTAGAGATGGAGTGATGCAGCTATACGCTTAACTCGCCCAAAAGGTTAAGCCCCCAAATTAGATCCAGCCTCAAAAATAACTTAGGATAAAAATGTAAAATCAAATGGTTTAGTTTGGACCAGGCACTGCAGATACTGAGGCACGTGAAGTTGTGTCTGTTAACTACCCCTCTCCAAAAGCATCCTTTACCAGAAATCCCTTAATGCCCTCCCGCCCTGGAAGCCCCTCCGTGTGGAGAGACGCTACGTGTGGTGGACCTCATGGAACATCAGCTCGCGTGGGATTTGTGTCTCCGGGCCGTACAGTTTGCAGGCCCGTCGTTCAAACGCTGACACCATCTGCTTAACTACTTCATCGAAGAACACGGTGGCCAACTGAGAATGCAGCAGGGAGCGGAACTCGAAGGAAATCTGTCATGGGAAAGAGACGGGGGAAAGTGACGATATGGTCTGATTGTACTTAATGCAGGGACCTTACCTCGTCCTCACGCGTTGTGAAACTAAAGACAATTCCCTCATGCCTAAAATGATTGAAAACCTAACCAATATGTCAAAGTATAAAGCGTGATTTAAACAGTATAAGTATATATGATTAAACATTGAGCTAAAGACCATTAATAACACTGACCGTAGACTACAATTTAGGTTTAAATAGCTATCCTATTCATGCTGTAAAAGTCTTTTTTAGCGATGACAATGGCTTAATGCTCAGGTTAAACTGTATCAGATTCAGTAGAACAGCAAGCTACAAATGCTTTAAAACATACACTATGCTGATTGCACATGACAAACTAGAAGTTGCATCAACAGGTAAATATCTTGGATACTTTTAAACATGGTTCTTTTTAAGGATGAGCTTCTCAGATGGTTTGACAAAACAAAACAGGCAAGTACGAATCTTCTCGTGTTACTTACAGCAAAGTCCAGGGTGCATGTACGGGGGTAGCCAGGGAGGCCAGGACTGAAGCGCCACACCGTCTCCAGGTGATTAAACAGTTTACCGTCTGAACATGAAGCCTTGCGGACAAAACAGAAGACGTAATGAAATATGCCTCGCCAGCAAAAATGTACCTTGGTCATGAAGTTAACATTCAATTATTTCAAGGCGTACCAAAAAAAAAGAAGTTCTTTCTACAGTAAATGCCTACCTTCACCAAATGGGGGCGCACTGTTGTAACAAGAGACGTGTAATTCTCCACTACAGGAGGAAAGCCCACTGTTAGCTTGGCCTTACAGAAACCAGAACGCCGGAACACTACATCCGAGCGCTTGCACCAGGGCACAAAGTGAAGATAGTCTTCAACCTTGGACACCACCTCATACATTTCTTGCATGGAATACCTGAAAGCACATGGAGAAATAGAGAGACTGGAATGAGTGCGACCATATGACACGCGTGGGGCCAGCAGTACAAGCGCGTCTGGCTTAACACGGAAACCATGTGAAAAATGTCTGAGGTGACACGTCAGGACACAGAAAGCGTCAGTGGAAAACTGGGCAGCACGGCCATGAGTTATGGGCATGACCCCAACTCACCTCGCTCTCTTTCTCAAGCTGATAAGTTGCGTAAAGGTCAAACATTTGTTTATTATAGTCTCGCGTGCTAGCCGGCGGTGAATTGGTTAACCTTTTTAATCATTATAACTTCATGTTATACATTACACACAGTTCTCTTTTGCAGTTTTATAAGCACTACAAAGATTAGTGGAGGTGACTCCAACAGAAATTGCTCAATCAGTGCCAAGTCAGTTTAAAACCACTTTTCTTTTGGATTTTTCCCCCCCTGATTTTGTCCCTAATTTAGTCATGGCCAATTCCCAGCCGAAGCCAGCTAACTGCATCTTTTTGAACTGCTGCTCATGCTTTGAAGAAGTGTCTAAATTACATCAGTACAGAAATTAGACATGCTGGACAAAAGTAATAAAATATTCCTTTGCGAGGGTTTTCTTAAAGTACTATTTCATGACATGCTGCTTCCTTAAAATCTTTATGTAGAATTTCTCAAGCTTCAGAGAAACAGCCCTAGTTGCCTGCTCTTTGTATGTAAACTACAGGGGCAAAGGAATGTGCAATGTGACACTTATGAAACTGGGTTGACTATATAATATTTAGTCCCGTGTGCACAGGCCTTGTGCTTCCCTTGCCAAAAGCAGTTCTCTAATGCCAACTTGAATGTGAGTTGTGTTAAACTGAAAGTACCTCTACGCTTGGCACAGATAA
>CM040979.1:8717516-8742788 GCA_022985145.1 Pangasius djambal
AAAAAAAAAAAAAAAAAAAGAGAGAGAATAACAGGAACTAACTTGTCTCGGATGTTCCAGAACATTTAAGCTATCAGTTAAAAGGCATGAAGTGTCATTCATTATGAAATTTAAAAAAAATTGTAAATCACTGACAAATCATTATGGTACAAGAGGAATAAAATTCTTCAGGACATCATAATAAAACTAAAATAATAAACTGCTTCATATCAGAGCGCATCACACCACCCCGTCACGGATTATTTTCCCATAACCACATGTTCCGTCATGCTTTATTCCATACTTGATATGTATACTTTTATTTGGGTTATACAGTAACAATACACATCATATAGACCTGGATAAAGCTGGAAACAACAGCTTTCAGTCACAACATAGATGACACCTTACCCAATGATGCGTCTCTCAGAGTACTCTTTCCTCTTGTTGAAGGAATCGGTGAGGTTGAAAAAGCTTCTGGTTGGATTGAGCGCATGACGGCCAGACACGGTCCGCAAGAGAGGAGGCACCCTGGTCATCAGAATCCCACACGAGGACAGGTATCTATACACGATATACAGAATGCAGCCAGTGATGACAAACGCACTATAAAGCTTTTCACACAGTAACTAAAACCACAGAAGCATGATCAAATTTGCTTGATTTTCCCTAATCTCACCAGGACTATAGGGGGATTTTAGAGATACTACAATAACATTTATCAGCCGATCCCAAGTCATTCTTTGTTAGATGGATTGGATTATCGACATGATCCTAGAATTTACTGCTGATCAAAGCTGTTGTCAAACTGCCAAGATAACCTGTCCATAACAGCAGGGTTAATCAATGAAAACAAGATTACATGACACTCTTACAAGCTTATAGATATGCGTGAGCACGATTTACTTTTTCCTGCTCTCAGTTTACTGCTGTGAGCTATCGAATGAGCAGAATTGTGCCCGTTTGTGCTCTCGTCTAAACAAAACATGCCCTTAACAATAAACTGAACACGGAGGTTACAACTTAGGACAGATATTTTTAAATAAAATGTGCTTTGACTTACAGATGTTTTATGCATTGCATTATTGTAGAAGACTCTACACTGTACGTTGAGACCGAATCATAAGATGCTTTATTCATAAAATCATGGGCTTGTTTTCTTTAAATGACAGTTCAAATCAGCCACAATCTAGGTATAAATGCATTCATTCAAGGACTTGAAAAAGCAAACTGAGAGCACAAATAAAGTCAATTGTGCCTTCCAAATCTATTCTACATTGTACACACACACACACACACACCCCAAATCCTGTATTCATTCTATTCCCTAATAGCGTCTCACAAACACTCAATATAAGCACCATATCAATGACTGCTGTCCCATACAGCAACATATTATTTAATATGCCTCTCCACCCCCACTCCGGCTTGTTCACTGTTCCTTCAGCCAAACATTTGCTGTGCCTCCTGAAAGGGGAATTCTCTTCCTGCCCATTTTTCTGACTGTTTCCCAGGCCTCTGAGCCACGTGACACTTAACCGCTGATTCCTTAATCGTTTGCCTACTTACGTTTGGCCTGTTGTTGGTCTGTACTGTGCTCTGTGAGGTTTGGTTGCTATATTTCCACCCTTGTAGTTAATCAAATCATCTTTGGCTTAATGAAAAACACTGCCAAAAACACTGCTACTCTATGCTTCCCCAGAGGCTAATCATTTTTATGGCCTTTGTAGCCTGTATGTTAGGATTTTTCTATGATTCACGCCTACTGTGTGCTGCACTAAGCTGAACCACAAGGTCAGTGTAGGGTTATATCTAATCTAGTCATCAGGTTTACAAAGAATCACTAATATTGTGTAGTTTGTTTACACTAAAATCACTTTTATCATTGACTTTATTTCACAATGTGTTCACTGACAACAGTAAAGTTACACACTAAGCACAAGCAGCGTTTATCAGGCTACTGTCACTATTCTCCTAAAGCAGTAATTCTGTGATTTCACCTCACTGCTAAACCACACCGACTTCACACTCTTTTATCAAACACATATCTGATACTCTATGGTGCCCTAACAAATGTTTTAAAAAATAAATAAAATAACAATTTAAAAAAAAAGTACATAAAGCCAACAACCAATCAGCTTCTTGTCGCAGTTGTTGAGGGTTGTGGAAGTACAGACACTAGCAACTTCTGTGATAATATCTCCTTAGAGTGCTTCTGTAAATTTTTCTCGCTCTTTCAGTTAGTTTGTGGCCAGAATAGTGTACAACAGATAGTGGACACTCTGTGGCCTGTGAAAGATCAGTGATGGCTTGACTAGAATCAGCTAATAGAGAGAAGATTCTCACAATGCAAGAGTTAAAATTATTGAGATGTGTACATTAGGTACCCTGTGAGCTACGAACCCTAGCCATAAACCTAATGTGAGCTAAAAACGTGCAAAAACATTTCTGAAACTTTTTGTGGATATGAAGTTTCACTGCACCCATCTCACTAGAGATTTGTTCTTTTTGCTACCGTTCTCCACAGCTATTCCTGACCTGCGCACACAAGAGCCCGTCAGCAAACATGCACGGTTTCCTTGTTTACTCACCACGTTTACTCAGCGCCTAAAACAAATCTCTTTACACCTCTTTAATAAGTTTTAATCACAGGACTCTTAACTTTTTTCTTCAATCCTTGAAATACAGGGTGTCTGAAAAGGGAATATGTCGATCAATATTTTGTTGAGCAAAATCCGCAAAGACATGATACAGACTCTAAGAAAATGTGTATAGTGTACAGGTGAACACGTACAGCATATGTTATAAACAATAAATACAAAATTAAGTATATATAGTTTTACTCTCATTGGTTTCTGGCTTTTTGGGAACCCTGTGTCACAGTGTTCAAAAGTCTGTGTTCCAACACACGGAAATGTGTATACATGGATGTAGTGACAGCCAATCAGATTATAACTTCCTAAGATTCTGAAGCTTGTGGCCAGAAAGGTATACAAAAAATACTGGACACTCCGTGGTGTGCTGGAAATACCAAGAGCACAGCTATAACCTGCTAAACTAGACGCAGATGAGATGCAGGACCTGCTGGGTATCACATCGATCTGACCTGAAATGGACACTCGTATCATATCACTTCAAGGAGACAGATCAACATTGTCTGCTCTTGTCTCTACTTCTTGAAGGCTTTTAACCACTTGCCAGCTTCATTCAGAACAAGTGCGACGATAGCTGAATGTCAGGCTTTGACATCACACAAATAAAGCGTCTCGCTTTCTAAACCTAGACGCGAGGCTCACGGCCAAGTATGACAAACGTGTCACTACTAGAGGACTTGTTCTGGACTTTGGACAGCAGCCGAGCGTTTTGTGCTGGACCGCCACCGCTCCTGTGTTGTAGGTACACTGTGTCCCTGCAGCTGGCAGGAAGGGCAGCGGACACACTGAGACACCAGGAAGTCTCAGGTATCACTTGACATGACGTCACTGCCCCCTATGTTACGTCACACGCTGAGGTTTAAATGCAAGGCTTTAAATGCTTGAATGAAGTGTTCAAAATCTCGGCATACTATCCACCAAATTACACAGCTGTCAAAAGTCTGACCTAAAGCAGATCTACACCAAGTGCTTAGCTGAAGGCGGTGTTAAAGAAACGCTTACAGTGAAACTACTGTGAAGAGTTTCATTGCCAAAGAACAATAAGATGCAACACCGGACGTAGACCAAATGCGTAACTGACTACTCAAGGGCACGAGGGAAAAACGACGTCAAGTCTAGACGCTTGCTATTTACTTGCAATGGCACTAGCAAACCATACATAATGACTGAGCTGACACTTAAAGCTGATCTGAGGTTAATCAGAAAGCAGGTACAGCAGTCAGGGTTTGCCCAAGACAACAGCTGGTGAAAATCACTCCCACTAGCCAGAGGTATGCAGCTGAGCTATGCGGCTAGCTTCTCTTCAGATAGCTCATTAGCCCGCTGAACGGTCTACAGGTTGACCAATAACTAACTACGAAACAAAATAACAAGCAGCGGGTGGGATCCCGGTGAACTTAGCTGGCTAGCTGCTTTTATTAACAGCGCGCTACATAGCTAGCTAACGCTGGCTAACTTAGCTGAAGGCTACTGTAGCCAGCTAGCGATGCTTTAATGCTACACTGCAAGGAAATGTGTAAAGTTTGCTTGTGTTACCTGACTCCATTCCTGCCCGGTGTTTCTCGAGTCGCCGTGAACGGTAACTGTTTAATACACTCCGCTACCGCTCTCCGCAAACACCGGGAGCCTCTCGCCATCTTCACTTCAGCTAGCTTTTTTTTTTTTTTTCACCTTCCCCCCTCGCGAACTACACTTTTTCCAATACCAGAGCCCGCCCCCTTTTAGGGGTCCCGCCCAAAAACATTCAGAATACTATTGGACGGAGCGGGCCGGTGGTCGCTGCTCATTGGTGAAATGTTCCGTCCGTCACGCTGCCTCTTTCGTGTATGTAAATTTACTGCGATGACGTGCGCAGCAATGTCACGGGATGTGGGATAGAGTTGCCCAGACTGAGCGCCCCATCTCCAGAGCGCATATCTCCGAAAGGTTAGAGTTAAATTGGTTGAGGAACGCAGAGGCAAAGCTGTAATATTGATGTAAAGTGACTGAAATGAAGACAAAACATAAAACGCATCACATTAACATATTCATTTCGATCAACAAATGGAACTGGAACAAACATTCTACATGCTTTTGGAGCAGATTTGTACTCATTGTGTAAACACTTGACCTGCTCTGCACCTCACCTCTATTAAAGCCACTGCACTCAGTCTGTATGCATGATGGTTCCATATGAACTCTACATGTTTCCTGTGTGACCTAACTGCATGTTGCCTTCTGTTCTAGTGCCACTATTTACATCCATATTGTGAAGTTTGAGTTGATGAGGTGTGTAAGAAACACAATTTCATTATACTCTATACACATGAAAATAAAGAGCTTTGCCTTTGAACCTACTGTATGTACTTACGTAATTTATATGTAATTTCAACACTTGTAATGATATTTTATGATGATACATTTGAACTTTGTCCAGTACAACTACATTTTGTCAGACAACTAGTGTTAGATTTGCAGATCTCATATGGTCACCAGCATATCCTATAAATTAAAACCCCAAATCACTTAGAAACTTTGTTACCATTAAGAATATGTACGACTTTTAACACTGTTGTGCAGCCTATTCGGAGCCGTGTACTTTAATAGGTGATTCAGTGCATATTGTTGTTATTTACCAGGATCAAGACTGACCCATATTAGGGCTGGCTGGAAAGGTGTTCAGAGATGACTGCCACATTCATGCCACTAGGAGGGGTTAACCTGGAGAACATGCACACTGACACCCAGTAAGTTGATGTTCTTCACACAGTGGGCAAGGCTTTGTTCAGACAGGGGAGCTCCTCATGTCTTTCATCCTGGACAGATGAGCAAATGATGATCACTTCCATCTGGTCCAAAGCGTACTGCAGGACAAGCACTTGGAATAACATTGAACGATCACCAGGTTCCTGGTAATGGAAGGTCAATCAATTCGTTTGGGCAGAACCCCAGAGTAAAACCACAAGGTCATTCTAGCCACCCTTATTCTAGGTCATTCTAGCCACAACTTATCACCAAGGCCAGGGGTGCAGGAAGGCCTTTTACACTGGGGGTGATGTAATTTTAAGCAGCATACAAGTGATGTAAGCTACGACATCACACATGAATGATAGTCAAATGTTTTTTTCTTTTAACAGAACTTGTGTTGTTTAATTATAGCCTACCATAGCATGGCTGCATTCTCAAAAAAAAAGATGTTGATTACTTTTCTATAGAAGCACAGATCTGAATATTATTGTTCTTATAGTAACCGCTCATACACTGGGATTTGTATTGCAGCTGCATTTGCAGTTCTGCAAGGAATCCTGACGGTCAGGGGTGCTGCAGCATCCTCAGCACCCTTACTTCCCGCACCCTTCCTTGACCAAGGCATATGGTTCTCCTAATCTTTTTGCTTTTCTCAGTCCTCAACCTGTTCACCTGTTCCAAGGGTCCAACCCCACAGGTGCAGGTAAACAGGCTGAAAATGCCAAATCTTTCTGTCCATATGGGTCAACAGATCCATTTGGGGAGAAATTTCTCAAGGTGTTCCAACCACTAGTAAGAGCAGCAGTGGAAATCAAGGTCTGGCAGGACACTTTGGTGTCACACGCAGGACTCCATGGCCTGATTTCTGGATTCTGTGCAATGTGTCTTTGTCTATGGTAATTGGGGTTTAGCCACAGGCTGATAACCCATTTTTGAAAGTTCTTTAATTCCAGTAAGCCTAAGGCAACTTAGCTACAATTAGCAATACTGTGTTCACTGTGAGACCAAGCACCATAATGTGTGTGAGGAGGGTGGACGTAGCCTGGATGCCCTGCTCCTTGGTGGGGGCACATATGATTCTGCCTCCCAAATACAGCAGCATTCCTATTCCTCCGGCCCTTATAGGCGACAGGGCCAGCTCAACCCCTGGCGCTAAAGAGAAGCCAGGTGCTAGAGAGAAGCCAAAGTGTATGACTGTAAATTGGAATGCCTGTCTTTTGAAGGCAAACCTCAAAAAAAACATACACTATATTGCCAAAGGTTTTGGGACACCCCTCCAAATCATTGAATTCAGGTGTTCCAATCACTTCCATGGCCACATATATAAAATGTATAAAATCAAGCACCTAGGCATGCAGACTGCTTCTACAAACATTTGTGAAAGAATGGGTCGCTCTCAGGAGCTCAGTGAATACAAGCGTGGTACCGTGATAGGTTGCCACCTGTGCAATAAGTCCATTTGTGAAATTTCCTCACTACTATAGTGGTATTATAACAAAGTGGAAGCCATTGGGAACAACAGCAACTCAGCCACAAAGTGGTAGGCCACATAAAATCACAGAGCGGGGTCAGCGCATGCTGAGGCACACAGTGCACAGAAGTCGCCAACTTTCTGCAGAGTCAATAGCTACAGACCTCCAAACTTCGTGTGACCTTCAGATTAGCTCAAGAACAGTGCGTAGAGAGCTTCATGAAATAGGTTTCCAAGTGCAAAGTTTGGTGGAGGGGGATTATGGTGTGGGGTTGTTTTTCAGGGGTTGGACTTGGCCAGTGCTGGACTGGTAATCTGGCATACCGGGCATTTTCCCAGTGGGCCGACGCACTTTTGGGCTTGTACAATTTTTGTAGGACCGGCCCATCATGCAGGGACAGCGGCCCATCACAAAG
The DNA here is from genome assembly GCA_022985145.1 of Pangasius djambal. Lineage (NCBI taxonomy): Eukaryota > Metazoa > Chordata > Actinopteri > Siluriformes > Pangasiidae > Pangasius > Pangasius djambal. The sequence goes on from CM040979.1 coordinate 8,724,764, forward strand.
CACTATATAGACTGATAAGGGATCTTGCTCCACCTATATAAATATCACGTCACCTCTCTTCCACCTTCCTCTCAGTCTCTCAAAATGGACAGACCAAAGTGAAACGGTGGTGCTGAAAAGCTCAGGGAAAAGTACTTAAAAATTTGGAGGTGGATGCCGCAAAATGTGCCTCGTCGTCTGCAGTTCCGAAATGTACACAGCAGCATTATCAAGAACAAACTTGCTCTGCTGTGAGTGATGCGGGCCAAAGGGACAGGCAGGAGGAGGAGAGGAGAGGAGTATAATCGGTACGGAGATTGATAACGGGCTCGCATGAAGGGGAAACGGAGGAATCTAACCTGTCCTAATGCATGCGCGCCATGAGTGTAGGATATGTAAACACTTTTTAATAAAACGAAAATTTGTCCCTTGCGCTTTTTTTTTGGCCAAGTCAAGTGTGTTCACAGAGGTTTCCATGGGCCAATGCGAATAAATCTAGATTTAAATATGACCTGACATTTTATTCTCATCCAAAATGAGATGGGATATTCACACACCTTTTTTTATTTTGTGAGTTTGCAATATATTCAAATACTTAACTTTCAATATTAAAGATACCAGTACTGTGATCACTGTGTTTAAAAAAAATCATGATTTATTAACTTATTCTCCACCTTCCTCTCTTATTCTTATAAAGGATGCATTCTTTGAGGAGGTCTTTGCTGTTCCTTAGTGTGAAGATTACTGGCAACATTTTAAATTATAGTAGCCTATATGTTGTACACAGTTGCATACTTACTTTTATTAAACAGTTTGGGGATGGCCCAACATGACTGCGCACCAGTGCACAAAGCAAGGTCCATAAAGACATGGATGAACGAGTTTGGTGTGGAGGAACTTGACTGGCCTGCACAGAGTCCTGACCTCAACCCGATAGAACACCTTTGGGATGAATTAGAGTGGAGACTGCAAGCCAGGCCTTCTCGTCCAACATCAGTGCCTGATCTCACAAATGCGCTTCAAGAACAATGGTCAAAAATTCCCATAAACACACTCCTAAACCTTGTGGAAAGCCTTCCTAGAAGAGTTGAAGCTGTTATAGCTGCAAAGGGTGGGCCAACTCCATATTAAACCCTACAGATTAAGAATGGGATGTCATTAAAGTTCATGTGCATGTAAAGGCAGGTGTCCCAAAACTTTTGGCAATTATAGTGTATGTTCTGGGGCGATGTGCATTATGCAGTTCCACTGACATGAACCAGTCTGTGGCTCTACAACATGAATGGCATTTGATAGCTTTAATATGTGGCCAAGAGGCTTTTTAGGAACCAGATCAGCCCTCTCAAATCTAGAATCCAACAGAATGCACCATCCTGCTACTGAACTAGGACGTATGTTCTGAACCCGTTGTTCTAATGATTTGAGGGTTCCATGTGGCCAGTCAGTTTGGTTGTGCTGGTTTCTCTTTTCTGAAGCCTGTATCCTTCTCTCCAGGGCTTTTTGGCCTCAGGTGTAAAAGAGCAACCTAGTCACACAGGATAGGTTTCACAGGGTTGATTTACATGTGTCTCACAGTGCAGTAACACGGTTGCTGCCCTCCAGAAGCCAGATTAGTGGAGAGCTGCCCTACAGCCTGGCCTAGGGGCCCCACTGCCAGAAACTAAGTTTCAGTCATCTCTGTCACAGAGGGGTCGATAACTGCAAATTGGAGTGATTGTTCCAACGCATGCAGAAGAATGGCTAACAAATTGCCTATATGCACAATATGCAAGGCAATGCTGTAAGACCTCACCAGAATGTTATCAGTACATCTGCATTTGATGTGAGAGTAGTCGCAACCTGTTATGGACATACTGTAGTTACAAAGTACTACATGAGGTCTGACATGAGTAAAAGTTAAGAAGGAGAAAATGAAACAATGGCTGTATGACAGTGGTATTTATATCAAATGCTACATTATATGGTTACTTCGTTCAAGATCTCAGTATGCGTGCACCCCTGGTTTCAAAGCCCCTGGTTGTTTAGTACGGTGTGATATAGAACATAATGTGTTTCCTCAGGGTAACAGTAAGCTATATAGGGTTAACTACCTACCTGGGATTTTCACACACAACAGTTTCTAGAGTTTACACATAGTGGTGCAAAAAACAGAAAGAACATTGAGTGAGTGACAGTTCTGTGGGTGGAAATGCATTGTTGATAAGAGAGATCAGAGGAAAATGGCCAGATTGGTTGGAGCTTCCAGGAAGGATATAGTGATTCAAATAATATAACCATGGTGAGTAGAAAAGCACTTCAGCATGCACAAAACATCTAACTTTGAGGTGGCTGGGCTACAACAGCACATGCATTGGGTTCCACTCCTGTCATCCATGAATAGGAATCTGATGCATCATTGGCAGAAACTCACTGAAACTGGACAGTTGAAGATAAAAAAAAAAAAAAAAAAGAACTGTCCAGTTTGCATCAGATTCTTGTTCCTGGCTGACAGGAGAGGAACCTGATGTGGTCTTCTGCTGTCGTAGCTCATCCACCTCGAGGTTTGATGTTGTGCATTCTGAGATGCTTTTCTACTCACCATGGTTGTAAAGAGTGCTTATTTGAGTTACTATAGACTTCCTGTCAGCTCAGACCAGTCTGGTCATTCTCCTTATTAACAAGGTGTTTCAGCCTGCAGACCCTCCTCACACAGATTATTTTTTTTGCACCAGTGTGTTTAAACTCCTAGAGACAGCTGTGTGTGAAAATCCCAGGAGAACAGCAGTTTCTGAAATACTCAAACCAGCTCATCTGACACCAACAAACATGCCACACTTAAAGTCACAGAGATCACACTTTTTCCCTGATGTTTGATGTGAACATTAACTGAATCTCTTGACCTGTATCTGCATGATTTTATGCATTGTGCTGCATTGTGTTCCTAGTAAAGTGGACGGTGAGTGTGTAGTGAGGCCTGAATTACTGTCAAACTGCCTTCTTGACAAATTTATCATATTACTACTAAGCTTACATTTTGTAGACTAGATCTTCTGTCAATGGTTCCTTTGTGTATACTGATATATATATATATATATATATATATATATATATATATATATATATATAAAATATACACACACACACACACACTGCCCGGCCAAAAAAAGTCACTGTTTAGATTTTAATAGGCGAATACATAAGAGTCTATGAATGGATTATTATTAGAGTGATTATAATGTTTCTAGCATGTTATATGTTTGGCAACAGTTCTTTTAATCTTAAAAGATGAAGTGTGTGTAGCTTTTTAGTTCTTTAATAACCATGTAGAAAGACATATCATGGCCATATTCCAGGATAACACTGCCAAGATTCATCAGGGTTGTGAAAGAATGGTTCAGAGAGCATGAAGAATCATTTTCACACATGAATTGGCACCTCCATGAGTCCTGACCTTAACCTCAGTGAAAGTCTTTGGGATGTGCTGGAGGAGACTTTACAGAGTGCTCATCTCTTTCATTGTCAGTACAAGATCTTGACCAAAAACTGATGCACCGCTTGATGGAAATAAATGTTGTGATGTTATTTCCATCAAGAGGTGCATCAATGTTTGGTCAAGATCTTGTATATATATATATATATATATATATATATATATATATATATATATATATATATATATTTGGCAGATAGACAATTATTATTTCCAGTTTCAAATTATTATCTGAATCTCAAATGGTTGTCTCTTTCATATACAAGTCAAATACACAGAGTAATAAAGTAACAGCTTTAAGTGGTGAGCTATATGTCTAATAGCCGGCTATTTGTAATGTCGTCGTTGTTTACGCCCAGGTTTGTTCTGCGCATGCGTGGATGTATAACGTAGGAGAAGCTGAAGGCCTTCCGGGACTGATCCGCGTACGCACCTACAGAGAAACATGGCGAAGATCGCCAAAACACACGAAGGTGAGTGTATTTTGAAGTGATTGTTGTTCCAGCAAACCATAAACGCGCGTGTACGCATTTATTATTCCACGTTACTGGTTTGACTAGTTAATGCGAAGCGTGTGGAGTCGCCGTGTTGCGGCTGAGTGCAGCGTGAACACGGCGCTGAAAACAAGATGGCGCCTGTGCGCGTTTATGAAGCTTTGGCCGGATGGGTATTGCGCATTTCAGAAACCACTTCAGGTTTCTCACAGATCCCTTGTTTTTTTTTAAATCCCACGTATAAAATGACAACTCGTGTCTTTAAAATAACCTTTTTAGTCTGAGCTTTTCGCTTTTGGGCTCCACAGAAAGCAGCGCGAATAACTCTGCATCTCTCTGTGTGTTTGCTTTTAGTTAGCTAGCGTGCTAACTAAGATGGCTTCTCAAAATGGCGCTAGCCCACTATAAACATGAAAAACAGAGTGCTTGTGAATTTACAGCGTTGTGTCAAAACGCTTATTCTAGCATATTTGCAGCATGAACACGCAAACGAATTCCTGCTGGTATACTTAGCATTTTAATGAAATTAATTTTACTGTCACTTCACATCGCTACAAACAGCTAACATGCTAACACAACAATGACGGCGTGCCTCATTATTGTGCCGCTTTCCCCATCAGGACATGCTGCATCGGCTCACAGACAGCTTCTGTGTTTATTTTTGGTATAGTGCTAGTTTCTTTATGCAGCTTACAGTGTCCGCCGTGTGTATTGTGTATGTTTTAAGCATGTCTGCTGTATGTGGTGTTCAGATATCGAGGCGCAGATCCTGGAGATCCAGGGCATGAAGGCGGCGCTGCTGGAGGAAGGAGCTCAGGGGGTTGGGCTCGATTCTACCGGCTACTACGACCAGGAGATCTACGGAGGAAGCGACAGTCGTTTTGCTGGATATGTCACCTCTATTGCTGCCAATGAGCAGGAGGATGTAAGTGTTGCACTTCTCTCTTTCACGCCCCGGTTGTGATTTATTTATCCAGGTGATGACTGAGGTCACAGTGGCTGGACTTGTGGTATAAACTTTTTTGCTGCTCGTCCATCAGTTTTGCATCTTAAAGTTTATACAAGTCTGATCACTTTGATTTTGATTTCTTGAGTATATTTGATTTAGGATAGTGCAGGACTGCAAGACTGAACCTCTCTCTCTCTCTCTCTCTCTCTCTCTCTCTCTCTCAGGACGATGAGGAAGACTCTTCTACCACTCTGCTTGGCCAGAAGAAACCGGGGTATCATGCCCCGGTGGCAATACTCAACTCCATTCCTCAATCAGATGAGCAGGTACTTGACACGCCCTTCTTTCTTCTTTTACCGCTTTTATTTATTTATTTTTTAAAACCAGCTTTTTTTGTGTAATGGTCCACACTGTGGATGAACCATATAGTCAGAATCGTACTGTTTTCTACATTTTGGGCCTTAACAATGTACATGACAACATACATGATTTTATAGAAATTTGAATTATAACTTTAGGTCTTTAATTTTAAATTTAATTAATCTAAAACTCCACTACAACAAATTTACAGTTTTATACTGAACAGTTAAAGGCTTCAGCATGCTTCACTCAGAGACGAGATTTGAGCTGGCTTCCACAAACAATACGATGGACTTGTGGAGCAAACGGGCATCTTGCGTTGTATCTGTCACGTATACACCATCCAGGCAAACTCTGGACCAATGCTCTATGCGACAAAGTCTGTGATTTATCACATTCATATGCGAAGGCCAAAACAAAATCATTTGAACCGACTTCATCTTCAGGTGGTTTCATCGTCAGACAACGCTCACGGACGTCATGTCCGCGTTAAGCATGCTGAGGCTTTTGGAGCTTCCACAAACCTGTCTTGTGGTATTGCAGAAATGGCTGGCTTTTAAAATTCTGTTAAAAAACAAAATCTGTAATTTATATGGCCATTGGCCTGGTCTCTATGTGAGAACATTTTTGTAGCTAAGGCTTTTTTTTTATATATATATATATATAAATACTCACCGCCCATATCAGACAGGACATGCAAAATGTGCTTATTGCCAACAATGCTTATTTGTGCCCTTCAAATCATAATAATCTGTTTATTTTGAAAACTAAAAATGTAATGCTTAGTTGGCAAGCTTCCATTGTGGTGTTTTTTTTTTTTTTTTTAAATACCAAACAGTAACAGCCTGTCCTAAAACCATACTGACAGTCAGTTTCTCTTCCTCTACAGTATGATCCTTTTGCCGAGCACCGGCCACAGAAGATCTCAGATCGTGAAGATGAGTACAAGAGACGCAGACAAAAGATGATCATCTCTCCTGAGCGTCACGACCCTTTTGCAGACGGTAACTATGGCACCATCATTTGACTTCATAGCCCCATCAATGTCCATACTGATCAGTGCACTGTTGGTCCACGCGTTCACCACTGCTGGTCCAGATCAGCTGTTTTGGTGCTTAACCCTTCGAGCACTACCCAACATTGTGCTCTCCCAGACTTTAAAAAAAAATATATTACATGACCTTTTTTCAGTTAAACATCGCAAATTTATAAACAGATTGGACAGTTCTAACTGTGGGATATTACAGAGGATTAGAGGTGCTCCGTCTGTGGGAACTGCTAGTTGGGTGGTGTTGGTTTTAAAGTCTGTAAATCCAACCAGACAGGTTTCAGGTAGGTGTGTGTCTTTCGAAGGGTTAATGAATTATGTATGCTGAAGTGTTTTAAATAGCCAGGCAGGCAGTCAAAACATGAGCGCTCTAGAAATTAAATTAATTACTTGTCAGAAAAGCATCTTTAATTTGCATGTATTTAGGTAGCACCTTATTAAGTAAAAACAAAGCACTGCTAAAAGGAGGAGCTCTATGGAGGCTCTGGGAAGCCAGTGTTGCTGATCACTTAGTTAAAACTCGCTTACTAGAGGTAAACAAATGAGTGTTTTTCAACAAGACAGCCAGACTGGTGGCAGTTTACTATAACAGCAAACTTTGTATGTTTTTTTTGCCCTTTTTTTTTTAGACATATCTTTATTTGAAAGCGCTGCGTTGCATTTGCTAACACCATATGACTAAAACGTTTGGTGTTGCTGTTGCCTGCTAGCATTGTAGTTGCATATTTAATTCATTGCGAATAAAGTGATGGTTAAAAAGAGCGGAAAGTGTGTATGAAGTAAACTTGTATGCACTGTTTGATAACTTCACATGGAGAAATCTTTTCAAATATATGTAGCAAGGAAAGCGGTCAGCTTAGGAATTCAGTTACACTGGATAAATCACCTTGCATGTAGCAAATTTCAAACAGGAACATCCTCTATATAAGTGTTGTGTAAATATATTTCTATTTTATCTTTAAAATAGAAATATATCTTAAAGAATCTGTGTACAAACACTCCACAGCCCCATACTAACTGTGCTTAATTTCTCTCCTACAGCAGTACTGCTATGCCAGTCCTGTCTGCACTCTCTTAAGGGTGCAGCACCTCATCCTGTGTAGGTTATGGTGAACAAAGAGAAGAGAGTTTATCAGATTTAGGAATATTTTGTGTGGGGAGGGGGGCTGGTTTCAACAACTCTCTGTACCCAAAGTTCTGATATATAGTAATCATACAAACTTCCTCTCAACCTTATCCCTCCCCATTTTTTCATTTCTAATTTATTTTGTCCAATTCATCCTATTTTTGTTCATTTTTTTTTTCCAAAAAAAATAATTTCAGGATGCAAATCTACCTCTTTAAAATGCACATAGGTGCTTTAACACAATTTTTCCATCCCCCTAATGGTACAAATCTAGTTTTAACACATCATTAATATTGCTTTGTAATTCTAATTAGAGCTGTAGTCTTATATGAGGTTTGAGTACAGTGAGTGACGAGGGCATCACAGGTGCTATACTGTTGTGTGTGAGTTCAAACCATTTTCCAAAGTGTTACTAATGGTAAAGAGCAATTTTCTAGGCTTCTTTTCTGCCGGTTGAAGTCTGACTGCAGATGGACCCTTGGCACTGAAAGTGTACGTATTCTGGAGAGCACAGCCCAGGACCCTGCAACATTGATGGCTATATCCTCTCCTTAACATAAACCACTATGTACCTGCCTGTTTTTAAACTATGAATGTTAGGAGTGTTTTAATGTTAGGCTGTTTTTTGTGATGCAACCTGTTATGTGAGAGGACATTAAATAAAAGTTTTCTGTGGAGTAGAATGAGGGTCAGTTGACTGTTTGAAATGTGAGGAAGTGCTGGTGGTAGCATGTGCCTGGCTAACTGTCTTGCATTTTGTTGGTGCTCTTTTGCGCAGGGGGCAAAACGCCAGACCCCAAGATGCCTGCCAGGTCGTACATGGATGTGATGAAGGAGCAGCATCTTTCTAAAGAAGAGGTATACAAAACAGGCCTGCTGACCTCTTTAACCTTGAAACTCCCCCCCCCCCCTTTTCCCCATAGTCATACATTTTATAAGCAAATGTCAAGAAGGTTTTAAGGTGTTTTCAGAGCTACTTATCTTTCTATCGTACAGAGAGAAATCAGGCTGCAGATGGCAGAAAAGGCAAAATCAGGTGACCTGAAAGCAGTCAATGGCTCTGCTGCATCTCAAGCTGCTGCTCCCAAACGCAAGCGTCGGTGGGACCAGACTGCTGACCAGACCCCAAGTGCTACTCCCAAAAAAGTGTCCAGCTGGGATCAGGCAGATGGCACAGCAGAGGTATATTGAACTTAAAAGTTTGGTTAATGGGGGTAAGTGGGTGGGTAGTTTAGAGTAACTAGGTTCGTTGGTCACTTTTTTTTCTCTTTCCAAATCAGTCTTCCCTTTGTTTGGAAAGTGGTTTTATGTTGAGTTTACAGAATACCATAATTCTTGCTTAATAAAGCTTAATCTTCATTTTTCCTCTCCAGACACCAGGACACACACCCGGACACACACCTTCAAACAGTCGCTGGGATGAGACTCCTGGTCGTCCCAAGGGTAGTGAAACTCCTGGAGCCACCCCCAGTACACGCATGTGGGACCCCACACCCAGCCACACGCCTGCTGGCGCTGCAACGCCTGGCCGAGACACCCCTGGGCACGCCACACCTGGCCATGGTGGTGCCTCGTCCAGTGTGCGCAAAAACCGCTGGGACGAGACGCCAAAGACAGAAAGAGGTTTGTAATTAGTCTGAAATCAACTCTCTGAAAGTGAAGATGAATGAAACAAATCAGTGAATAGTTTTATGAATTAATCTTATTTTAAATGGCTCTCTTCCCATTTTTAGAGACACCTGGCCATGGTAGTGGCTGGGCCGAGACTCCTCGTACAGACAGAGGAGATGAGTCTGTGGGAGAGACCCCAACTCCTGGGGCAAGTAAAAGAAAGTCCCGTTGGGATGAGACTCCTGCCAGTCAGATGGGCTCCTCCACTCCTCTGCTCACCCCTGGAAAGACCCCTATTGGCACCCCAGCTATGAATATGGCCACACCCACTCCAGGTACTACTGCTCCATAAAAGTGCGTAGTGTTTAGGGATCTGCAGAGGCATGCACAGGTTGCATATAATGGCTTTTTTTTTTTTCCCCCCTTAGGTCATTTGATGAGTATGACTCCTGAGCAGCTTCAGGCATGGCGCTGGGAGAGAGAGATTGATGAGCGGAACCGTCCACTGACTGATGAGGAGCTGGATGCTATGTTTCCAGAAGGCTACAAGGCATGCTGTGGATCCTTCCAATTTGTGATAGAAATTGTAAACGTCATTAAAATAACTAACATGATCATTAACAGGTTTTGTGTTACTTTACCACCAGGTGCTGCCCCCACCAGCAGGCTATGTGCCCATCCGCACCCCTGCCCGTAAGTTAACTGCCACTCCAACACCCATCGGCGGCATGACTGGCTTCCACATGCAGGCTGAAGACCGAACCACCAAACAGATGAATGACCAGCCATCTGGCAACCTGCCTTTCCTAAAACCAGATGATATCCAGTATTTTGACAAACTTCTGGTGAGATTCTTGATTATATGAATGGTAATTTTAGAGTTTTAGAGTTTGTTTGTTTTGGGGAATAAAGTATTATTTTGTCTCTTTCAGGTGGAGGTGGATGAGTCCACTCTGAGTCCAGAGGAGCAGAAGGAGCGCAAGATCATGAAGCTGCTCCTGAAAATCAAAAATGGCACCCCTCCCATGAGGAAGGTATGTAAATTTACTTGTGCTGAACCATAGTGTTTCAGCTTTCTTATCTTTATTATTATTATCTTTATTATCTTATTATGAACTTCTCTAACCAGCTCTGCTCTACTTTTAGGCTGCTCTCAGGCAAATCACAGACAAGGCCAGGGAATTTGGTGCTGGGCCTCTTTTCAATCAGATTCTGCCCCTGCTTATGTCTCCTACCCTTGAAGATCAGGAGCGCCATCTGTTGGTGAAAGTCATTGACCGCATCTTGTACAAACTGGATGACTTGGTTCGACCTTATGTCCACAAGGTGAGTCTGTAACTTGTGTTTAAATACTACTTGCATAGGAATTATTTCTTACGTATGAATTATGTTTCATCTATGTCTTTTTCCTCCAGATCCTTGTGGTGATTGAACCCTTGCTGATTGATGAAGATTACTATGCTAGAGTAGAGGGCAGAGAGATTATCTCCAACTTGGCAAAGGTGGGCAAAAATCCTGGTGATGCATATACTAGTGATTAATTGGTTATTTCATATGGGTGATGACAAAAAATATTTTTATTTATTTATTTTTACACAGGCTGCTGGTCTGGCCACTATGATCTCTACAATGAGGCCTGATATTGACAACATGGACGAGTATGTGAGAAACACAACAGCTCGTGCCTTTGCTGTTGTGGCATCTGCTTTGGGTATTCCCTCCCTCCTGCCTTTCCTCAAAGCTGTGTGCAAGAGCAAGAAGTCGTGGCAGGCTCGGCACACAGGCATTAAAATTGTGCAGCAGATTGCCATTCTCATGGGTTGTGCCATCCTGCCTCATCTCCGCAGCTTGGTGGAGATTATTGAACATGGTCAGTATGTAGTATTAATGGTAATGTAAACCTATATAGAATCACGCTGGATGTTTTTGTGATACGTGCAACATGAGAGATGGATGTAATAATTTATTTGAATTCTGACTAACACTCGTTTATGGTTGGCAGTGGTGTATTTTTATTTAATTTTTTTTATTAATTTTTTTCCCCCCAAATGTTTTAAATATCTGTATTTGTATTTACAGGTCTTGTGGATGAGCAGCAGAAGGTGCGAACCATCAGTGCTTTGGCTATTGCTGCTCTTGCAGAGGCTGCCACACCCTATGGTATCGAGTCTTTTGACTCTGTGCTAAAGCCCCTGTGGAAGGGTATCAGACAACACAGAGGCAAGGTGAGCATGAGCTCAGATTTATGAGCAGTGATGCTTCTTACACTCTGGTTTAGCAATTGTCACGGTAAAAAAAGATTAAACAGGTGTAAACAATATTTGCGTTTGCATTTGTTCAGGGTCTGGCTGCTTTCTTAAAAGCTATTGGATACTTGATTCCTCTTATGGATGCTGAGTATGCCAACTACTACACAAGGGAAGTGATGCTTATCCTCATTCGAGAGTTCCAGTCTCCTGATGAGGAAATGAAGAAGATCGTCCTGAAGGTGCGGTGAACTTATAATGTTATAACATTACATAATAACTGTTTTAATGGATTGGATACTCTGTATAATCTTACAGAACCAAGTCACACTTTTGGCTTTGACTCTTTCAGGTGGTGAAGCAGTGCTGTGGGACAGATGGTGTGGAGGCCAACTACATCAAAACTGAGATTCTGCCCCCTTTCTTTAAACACTTCTGGCAGCACCGTATGGCCTTGGACAGGCGTAACTACAGACAGGTATGCTGAAGTTACTTTTCCAGTGAGGGATTATTGAACTCGTTAGTTTTTTTCCCCCCAGTGCTTTATAGCTCTTGTTTATTTCATGCTTCGCCACTTTTCTCTTTCCCCTAGTTGGTAGACACTACAGTAGAGCTGGCCAACAAAGTTGGTGCAGCAGAAATCATCTCAAGAATCGTGGATGACTTAAAGGATGAAGCTGAGCAGTACAGAAAGATGGTGATGGAGACAATAGAGAAGATCATGGGTAACCTGGGTGCAGCAGACATTGACCACAAACTGGAGGAGCAGCTTATTGATGGCATCTTGTACGCTTTCCAAGAACAGACCACTGAGGTAAGCTACAAAGGGTAGAAATACTTTCCTTTTTTTTTTTTTTTCTTTTCATGTTGTGGGTAGTTCTGTTGGAATGGCTGGTCTATATTTGAATTGGTGATATTGATTTATTCCACCAGGACTCTGTGATGCTGAACGGTTTCGGAACAGTGGTGAATGCTCTGGGCAAGCGAGTTAAGCCCTACCTGCCTCAGATCTGTGGTACTGTTCTGTGGCGTCTAAACAATAAGTCAGCCAAAGTCCGTCAGCAGGCTGCTGACCTCATTTCTCGCACAGCTGTGGTTATGAAGACCTGTCAAGAGGTGAGGGAGCAATAATTAGTTACCCCAGATCATGACTTCCTGAACATATTCATGATAAGATCCTGTTACTTTTGTTCTCTGATTTAAAATGTTACATGTTGCTCTCTCTTCATGTTAACAGGAGAAGCTGATGGGTCATTTGGGTGTAGTGCTGTATGAGTACCTGGGAGAAGAATACCCTGAAGTGCTTGGAAGCATCCTTGGAGCCCTTAAGGCTATTGTTAATGTGATTGGTATGTCATTATCCAATAGCTTTTCTGACGCACAAGGTGCACAAGCCTGTGGTTTGGGTTCAGATATGCATGTGTGTGTCCTGTTTGGTAATGCGCAGCAAGTTGCTGATGAGGATACATAAAAGTAAATTATACTGATCATGCTTCATCTACGTTTTCATTGGACACCATAATTTCTGCTCCACAGGCCAGGTGTAACTGGCAGCCAAAGAGTTTTTTTTTTTTTTTTTTTTTTTTTAAAGGCATGAAACTTTTGACAGTATGAATTCATCAGACATAAAACAGAAACAAATTAAACATTGGTATAAGTGAAAATTGTACGTATTGTCCTCTACTTTTTATTTTGCTGGAATAATGAAGACAAAGCTTGACATCTTAATTAAAGCAAAAATAATAATAAAAAAAAGGAACAGAATGTCTACCATTAGACAGATAACACTGGTTGATTCTGAAAAGTCATATATTGGTGTTGCTGTTGAAATATTGGGTTAATTAGCCTTGGGAAGTTATGTACTCCTCCTAATACTGATTTTACCCTTCCCCTCAGGTATGCACAAGATGACGCCTCCAATTAAGGATTTACTTCCTCGATTGACACCAATCCTGAAAAACAGACATGAGAAGGTGCAAGAAAACTGCATTGATCTCGTGGGCAGAATTGCTGACAGGTCAGTGTTGAGACTCACTCCATATGCTGTTAATACAGGGTGTTTGATGGAAATTACATTTTTGAATATACATAGTTTTAAAATGTTGGATTGGAGTAGGTAAACGTGCGGTGCGAGCACCACAGTTGTTCAGGTTCCAGTGTGATAGTGTTAATCACTATGGCCTTTTAAGCCCAGTTACACATGAGGCTTTCTGTCTTACACTGTATAAAGAAATGCAACAGGGAAATGTCTGAACTAATAGACAGATTTTTGCTTATGCATATGGTGCACCTTACAGACTTTATATTTGGCATAGCACTGCAAATATGGTCTTAAAGTTACTCTTAAGAGTAATAAATTATTACATTTAGCTTGGGAACAATATAAGCATGAAAGTTTCTGTAACTGCTCTTTCTTTGTAGAGGTGCAGAGTATGTGTCTGCCAGGGAGTGGATGCGAATCTGTTTCGAACTGCTGGAGCTGCTTAAAGCTCACAAGAAGGCAATCCGACGAGCCACAGTCAACACTTTCGGCTACATTGCTAAGGCAATCGGGTAAAAACGACTCTCTCTTATTGCTTCCATTCCATTTCAGTGCTTGTGATGGTGAAACAAAAGCCATTAACCATTTTCCTCTTGATTTGTCTAGACCTCATGATGTGCTTGCCACGCTGCTTAACAACTTGAAGGTGCAGGAGCGTCAGAACCGAGTTTGTACAACAGTAGCGATAGCCATCGTGGCAGAAACGTGCTCACCCTTCACCGTACTGCCAGCACTGATGAACGAGTACCGTGTACCTGAACTGAATGTTCAGAATGGCGTGCTTAAATCTCTCTCCTTCTTATTTGAATATATTGGCGAAATGGGCAAGGACTATATCTATGCAGTCACCCCATTATTGGAGGATGCTCTGATGGACAGGTAAGCTCAGAAATGAGTGATCATTTATACTCATAGTATTACAGTTGTTTATTTCATTTGCTTATTGTAACTGATGTAACCTATAAATATTTTCTTTTACAGAGACCTTGTGCATAGACAAACAGCCAGTGCTGTAGTGCAGCACATGTCTCTGGGTGTGTATGGGTTTGGTTGTGAGGACTCCCTCAACCACTTGCTCAATTATGTTTGGCCTAATGTATTTGAAACATCACCACACGTCATCCAAGCTGTAATGGGAGCCCTTGAGGGACTTCGTGTGGCTATCGGACCATGCCGGATGTTACAGTATTGTCTGCAAGTAAGTGATCGTTAAGAATTTAAAAGGATGAAGTGACCCTTTTAAGATTTCTTTCAATCGGCTTCAGATCTGTCAGCTAGATTTGATTTATTATTATTATTTTTTTTTCCCCCTTCCTTTCAGGGTTTGTTCCATCCTGCACGGAAAGTTCGTGATGTGTACTGGAAGATTTATAATTCCATCTACATTGGCTCCCAGGATGCGCTGATTGCACATTATCCCCTTGTCTACAATGATGAGAAGAACCCATACGTCCGCTGTGAGCTGGAGTACTTTTTGTGAATACGTTTAAACTTGTGCACTCTTCTTTTTTTTTTTCTTTCTTTCTTTTATTCTACAGACATGGTTTATAGTACTTGGTCAGTTTACTTTTAGTTATGTTGGTTTGCCGCTTCATCTACCACACATGCTTGGGGTTAGCAAATCTGTTTTAAATTAAAGTACAGACCATTTAAATAAGCAGAAAATGAAACTACGTATTTGGACGTAATTTTTATTTTTTATTTTTAACTGAAAGCATAACCAGTTGCAGTGAAATGTAGCGGCGGATTTGCCAGGAAATATTAAGCCCTTAGTAGGAAAGTCTTGACAACCATATGATGTGTAATAATTTCTGTGCAATCATCTGTTCTTACTGGATTTTGCTTGTTATGGCTGAATAAACATTTGTGTATGAAAAGGCTCCCTTTGTTGTGGGTTTATATTGTAACTGAATCAGGGTTTATGCTTTAGGTCTACATGTGTCAAGTAAAAATATTCAGACACTCATAGCTAGTCCATTTTATAGTTTTCAGTGGTTTAAGTTATTTTCTAGACTGTAGCTCTACAGGGGCAGGTTCAGGGATTTTTCTCAACAGTAGGTGGGAGTGGTTCTGGAGTCACTCTTCAGCCAATAAATTTATGCACTGAAGTCAGAAACATCTGAAGTGGTTTGTTAGAGACACAACACCAAAATATCCTGCTGTGTGAAATGGATTTAGACAGCTTCTCATACTGTTCACAGGAACTGTCACTCCACCAACTGTGGACTTGGAGTAAGTGGGAATGTGTGGAGAAAACCACTCACGTCATGGCAACAAGTCTACAATGTATAGAACGTTTGGAGTGCAATATTGTAAAACTAGCAAACAGCTCAACATTCATTATTGGTTCAAGTTGTCAGTGAAAGGAGATGAGCTTTTGTGTACACAAAGCAGTAGCAAACACACATTATATTAGCACTTGCAAACATGGGTGAGGATAGGCACAGATGCTAGTGCATTACCCGTGGTTCAATAAAGTTTCTTGTAAGAGCCAGTATATGGTAAATTAGATTCAAGTTAGATAAATAATCATTTTTAAATGTGTAATTTTATTCACTTTCATGTTTTTTTGTCTCTCTAATGGTAGTGTCACTTTTAGTTGGTGTTTTGTTAAGCTGGTTAAGTCTTAAGACTCCTCTTAATTTTAATCTTTCTGATAAAATCACAACAGTCTTGCCAGTTCCGCTTATAAACACTTCACTCTGTTGTGCAAAACTACCCAGACATTCAATTTCATAATGTTTAAATATGCAAAATATGCAGTCTCATAACTATTTGGACAGTGACACAATTTTCATAATTTGCCTCTGTACACCACCACAATTGATTTGAAATGAAGCAATCAGAACGTGATTGACATTTTGGGTCATTATCCATCTGTACCGTGAAGAGGTGTCATAAGTTTTGCAGCATTTGACTGAATCTGAGCAGAGAGTATAACTCTATACATTTCAGAATTTATCCAGCTGCTTCAGTCACATCATCAGTAAACACCAGTGACCCAGTTCCATTGGCAGCCATACATGCCCATGCCATAACACTGCCTCCACATTTTTACAGATTATGTGGTATGCTTTGGATCACGAGCCCTTTCTTTCCTTCTCCATACTCTTCTTTTCCCATCATTCTGGTATAAGTTAATCTGTCCTTTCTGTTCTTGAGTGTTACCTGTGGTTTGCATCTTGAGGTAAACCATCTGTATTTACATTCATGAAGGTGTCTCTTGACTGTAGACTTTGACAATGATACACCTAACATCCTTGAGAGTGTCCTGCAATCATCCACTTTAGTTGTCTTCCATGGTCTTCCAGGCCTATTGGTGTTGCCGAGCTCGCCAGTGCATTCCTTCTTTTTAAGGATGTATCAAATTGTTGATTTGGCCACTCCTAAAGTTTCTGCTGTCTCTCTGATAGGTCTGTTTTGTTTTTTTCAGCCTAATGATGGCCTCCTTCACTTGCATTGACACCTCTTTGGACCACATAGTGAGAGTTCCCATGAACAGCTGCCAAATGCAAATTCAATACTTGGAATCAACTCCAGACCATTTGTCTCCTTAATTTGTCATGAAGTAAGGAGGAAATGGGCCACATAATTCCTAAACAGTTAATGCAGTATTTTTGTTAAACCCCTTGAATTAAAGCTGAAAGTCTACACTTCAATCACATCTTGATTGCTCCATCTCAGATCCATTGTGGTGGTGTACAGAGGCAAAATTATGAAAATTGTGTCCAAATACTTATGGACCTCACTGTAGCTGGTTAAAATTATATTCAAGATCAACCATTATTCTACCACAATGACTGATTTTAATAACCATTCACATCATATTTCCACCCTGATAAACCTGTTTCCTAACACAATGGAATTTACACATCAGTAATCAGTAAGTTATTTTGAATAATCGAATATTTGTATTATATGTAATATTTGCTCACCAGCTACGTTACTAGGTCATTCATGCAATTATCCAATCAGTCAATAGCAGCCCAGTGCATAAAATCATGCAGCTGCATGAAAGCAATGACCAGTATATTAAATTCACACATGAACTATCAACATGATGCTACCACCACCATGCTTGATTGTGGACGATGGTGCTCTCAGGACGATCAGCAGTATTGGGTTTCTTCCAAACATAGCACTTTCTGGCAAGACCAACATGTTCAATTTTGGTCTCATCAGACAAGACAACCTTTGTGGAAGGTCCATACTGTGGTTGTTCCGTGAACAACGTCTCCTCCCATCTGAATTGTGGATCTCTCTAACTCTTTCTGTTATCCTTGGCCTCTTGGTTGCTTTCCTGACTAATGTCCTCCTTACACAGCCATTGACCTTTGGGGAATAACTTCCTCTAGGCAGGGTTGTGCCATATTCTTTTGCTTTACAATATTTTTACAATTTTATTTTACAGTAATGGATGTAATGGTGCACTGTGGGATGATCAAGGTCCTGGACTGGTTTTGATAGCTCCTTGCTATTCATGGTGCTGTTTGTTTAGGTATTTTCTCTAACAGACTCTGGGGCTTTCCAGGAACAGGTGTCTTTTTATATTGAGATCTTGTAACACTAACTGCACACAGCTGGATTCCATTTAACCAATAATGTGACTTGTGATGGCAACTGGTTGCACCAGAACTAATTTAAGGGTTTCACAGCAATAGGGATGAATTAAATTCTCTTCTTCTTCTTCTTTCAGCTTTTT